>JAVFBX010195255.1:0-13042 GCA_034783855.1 Mopalia kennerleyi
TCGATCCTGTGAACGGTAAATCGAAGTAGGCGTTAGAAAGCGCGCTCGCTAACCACTACGCCACGGCCGCGGGCCCCGTACGTAAAGTGATGCCTTGCACAATTTCAATCACTACATCGACAACGGTACCTAATTAACATTTTATCATATTGTAAGCTGTTAAGGGTTACTATTGAGGATATTTTGATTTCTGGAACATGTTAAGATAAACAATTAATCTAATTAGTTCAATAAATTATCATACTTATATTATGCCATAAGCCTGCTGTTGACAGCGGATTGATCCTTATTAAAAATATTGACATCATACTTTATCTTAAATTTTGTTTATTATCAACGTATATATATCTGCGTTAGTATATTTCTGCTATAGTTAGACAAAGAAAGGGCTTCTATAGAGCTAGCTTATTAGGTATGAATGCGCTGAGAATATACTGCCATTAGCAACATGGCTAATTCGGTGGTTAGTAAAAGAGTAATCCCGAGGGGCCGATTACGGACCAATTGAGTGTGCTGGGCAGGATGCAATCAGATTATATACTGCTGTCCACCGAGCCGTAAGTTGCATGGATAATTGAACGACTCGATACATCGTTTAAAGGACTTATTACCATTTTATAACGCATTTGATCGAGATAATAACTAGTTTTAATGTGTTAAAAAACCGACGAAAATAAACGCGATAACCGAGAGCCTACAAATTACTGTGGATCTTTTTGAAACATGCTATATTATTTATACATGTTTTACAAATACCAATGACTTTCCATAGTATATTTCTAAAAAGTAATCACACTAGCATAGGGATGTCGATAAATGAAAAACGGTTTAATCATCTCATTTTCTAGATAACTCCACGAGACGAGTTTCTAAATAGATAGTATACGTATGTTTAAATTGCCGTACATCGCACGCTATACATGCACCTCCTATATCAAAGACATATTCAAAATAGTTCGGAAAATGATACACAAGGACCTACCTGGAAGCTTAGTACACCCATAATTACTGGCTGCACAACCGGTGCTTTATTGGACCAAGGGGAATCTTGAATCTGGTAACAACTTACCTTGGGCTGCTCCATCTGAAAACTATTCCACGAAGATCACTCACCCTATAGTGTTAACGATGAGGTATCTAGTGAAGCCTAACCGTATGAGGAAACCCCACATGCGAAGTCCAATCTCTCAACGAGCCTTTTAACAGTTTCAGCACATAAATCCTCCATGGAAGATAGACTTCTAGATAAACTCTTAAGAGAAGGGATCACATCAGGAAAGATGCCAAACAAATGAGGCAACACTACCGAATATTGTGTCGAATTTTAGGACAAAGATCTTATAATGTCAGTAGTAGGAACCTCCTTCAACACAGGGACAATATTTAGTCTGATTAGGAAACAGAGACGTTTGAAGCATTGAATCGTCCGACGAGGTCACAACCTTACAGATAGGCACTGAAGGAATCCCTTCTGTTAGAAAGTAGGAGTACATATAAAGTACATTCTGATAACATTGTTACCGAATGTATATTATTACATACTCTACCTTCACTATATGCAAATTATCTGATGTCTATAAGGTTATCGAATGCCATCTATCTCTTTTAATGAAGTACGCTGGGCCCGAAACGACCGTGACCGATACATCTCCCAGAACTGACACCGAGAAGAAATCGGTTAAACAGAGGGCAATTTGTCAGACTAGACCAACGAACAAACTATTGAAGAAAAGTGGTTTAAAGGAGACAAATGTCTACACCGGAAGTAGTCTTCGCAAATCTGGGCTGAACTGGGCTTAACGTGAACCTTGGTAATCCCCTTCGAACAAAGGTAACACGTTGGATCAGAGGGCGAATCCAACCCGATTATGAAGGCAACCCATCTGACAGAACAGACACTGGAAACTATGGAGCGACAGGAATGATAACACCTTTAAATAGCCTACACATGTTTACCATTACAGTTTAGTTTTTTATGTTAAAGGGGGGAGAGGGGAGATATATAACAAATAAGTGTCATAAACAAAATCATGTTTTCTTATTTGTTTAGTTGCCATCTGAAAAAATGCCGAGTATTTAGACACATGTCGTGACATTTTCATGGGGGCATCCAAGTTTTACCAAACCACTCCTCTAAGAGGTGATAATGTAAATTTTTTCAGGTGGCAACTAAAGCAATAATGACATTAGGCGCCTTCGACAGGACAATTTCGTTGAAGACGTAAATAGATGCGCAGAAGAAAAACGTACCTAACGATATGTCAGTCGAATGGATTCCTCGCACTTTAAGTAAGATTTCCAATAATTATGCCGACGCCCTTGTGTGCTTGTCAGGCATTATTAAGTAATAAGCCTATTCGTTTTGGGCGTTTTCGTTTAGTACGGTGAAATCGTGTTCTATGAATTTGGTCCGACTTGTACATTTGTGAAGTTTCGTTGAGTACAATCATGCTTCTGAACACAAGACCGATTAAACGGGAAACAAATTCGAGGAGTTTCGCACTGAACAAACACGTCCAGTCGACTCATGATTCCTGTATTGACTCAGGAGTGTGCATTGAAATCTATTAAGAACTATTTGGAATATATATTTTATTGTCTTGTTGTAGCATATATTCTTTGTTTGGGTTGTTTGCCATAAGCCGTAATGTCATTTCATTCAATGACAGGGTCCCAGCTGAAACAGTTGCAGGACACTATACATCGACACTATAACACACAATTAACAGTAACAGTGTTACCACACAAACACACACCCAGTTGTGTTTTAGTGAGTATGCCATCCTAAATGTTGCCTCCCAATACCGTGTGCGCACCCGATCTGTTAAGGATAGTACCCTTGTCTTGAATGCAGGTGACCATAAACGAAGACAATATTCAAGACAAACAATACGTCATGAAGTAATGTAAAGTGACCAAATGTAAAGGTCTACATGTCACAAGGTCAGATTGTTGTACTACAAGCTCTGAAAGCATCAGGCTGACAGAAAACCTCCTTAAAACTGATAACTAAAACAAGGTTCAATAGATAAAGTGCTATTTTAGAGTCGGTGCAAGAAACTTAAACAAGTTGGTTTTATTAGAGTCCTGAAGTGTTGATCTGGAAGTTCCCACCAATAATAATCAAATGAAGAGTAGATCAGGAATTGTTTGCTGGTTGGTTGGCTTTAATGGTTTAATTGCTTGAAATAAATTTGCTTGGCCACGACTGGAGTTTTAGGTCATTGTCAACAATCAGCGAGTGACGAGACAGGACAATCACCAGAAACAAACAGGCCCTGCGGGAACACTGATTATCACCTCTTGGCTCCGGGAGCCTCCAGTCATAGTATTTAGAAAGACACATACAGCATCGTACGATGAAAACCTTTACCGCTTGACATCCATGCTTTGCGTACAACCCGTTTGGTCATAAACCATGACCATTTGGAATGTAGTGTTTGATATTCGCTAAAATGGCGTAAATTGTGCAATCGTAGCCAGGTTAATTACAGCTGTATAAATACACCGCTTCTATGCTATGATGTCAAAAGCTGTAGACCAATGCAATTCCTAGTTTAAATATACTCACCAATTTAATTATTCTGAAATAATTTTGTCCCCACATTACGCATTTGTAAATTTGTATGCAGCAGCATTTGTTGTAGCTGTCTCGTGACTTGCGGTAAGATGGTGATAGCGCGGGTATCCCAAAACTCCCAGTCTAAGTTGAAAAGGTAGATGGTGCTTGATGGTTACATAATCATAAAGCAGGTAACGTAATTCAAGCTTCACATTATTTGGGTAAAATGATCAATATTACAGAATTATTTTTTTTTTACAATGTATAACACTTACGGTATGCTTTCTGCATCAATCATTATACTTCTGTCTTTATATTATAATGTTCTATCGGACTAATGTAAGCCTGTACTGTTCTCTTCTTAAAATTGTTATCAAATTACATACAATAGAATACATTTATGGTTATATATAGTATATACCTTGGAATAAAAGTGAAGAGCTAGGGCATGTCTGGCACAAGAGTCCACTGGTACATGACTAGACCCAAGATAAAAGTCGTGTTAAGCCATGCGTAATCCGTCCAAATAGGCTTGGGAAAGAGGCAGATTTAAAAACCCGGATGAAAGCGTTTATTAAACCCAGAGGACCTTTCAAATATTAACATGTCTTGTGTTTAATCTCCACAGAGGATATGTCCCAATTTTTTTTTTATACGTATGAAGCTTTTAAAAAGCCATTCCGTTCTTTGTCTTTGACCATCTTTCACGTCGTTTGGTTTGTAATGTGTTATATCTTGTAAGCTGA
Organism: Mopalia kennerleyi; assembly: GCA_034783855.1. Classification (NCBI taxonomy): domain Eukaryota; kingdom Metazoa; phylum Mollusca; class Polyplacophora; order Chitonida; family Mopaliidae; genus Mopalia; species Mopalia kennerleyi. The sequence continues at coordinate 4,309 of JAVFBX010195255.1, forward strand.
AGTATACAGAGACTACATAGGACTCTATTTGATTAAAACCAGAAGCAGGCTTACCTCCATGCCTTACGTACAGCCTTCTTGGTCATAAACCTAGTACCATTTTGAATACCTAAATGTAGTGATATCCGTTAAAAGACGTAGATTGTGCAGTCGTAGCAAGACAAATTACAGCTCTGTATAAATACACCGGGTTTATACTTTGATATCATTCAGCTGTAGATTAATCCAATTCCCTTTTTAAAGATATCAGTCGCTCAAATCAACCAAACAAAAGTAATGGTGCGGGTTTATCCCAAAGTTTCCACTCCGTGTTAAAAATTTAGATGTTACTTGATGGTTACAAAATGAATAGGACACCTCGCAACCTGTGTGTGTGAGGGTGTGGGTGTAGAGGTGGGGGGGGGCATGTGTCGTGGCAATATATATTGTTAAAAGCAATATACTCTGATAAAAATGGTGTGGATGGAAATGGAGAGTATTTCAAACTGTTAGGGGCATTCACACTGTTGTTGTATCCAAGGTCATTTAACTGGCTGTCTATACAATAACTTTATGGGGAGCCAATCAGCGTTTGTATGAAAAGTCAAACAAGGAACGAATACATTTGGGAGTTTTATTGGATATTTAAAAACGGTTAACCCCTGCAAATCCGGTTACTTTATTAGCGGCTGTAAGAAACGGCTTTGTTTGTGTGACAGCCGCGGATTCATGGGAGTTAACATTGAACGATGCTGACAACATTACTTTGTGTCTAGTTCAGAGGAAAATGTAAAGTTATCTAATAAGCTATAATGCTTTTCGTGGAGAGATATCACGACTTGCTGGGTCGAGACATTAAACGTATAGCGAGGGAGAATCACGATTAGAACTTCAATGTTCGAGCGCTGACCAATCTCTAATTCTAGCTTACTCGCCCATGGAGACTATTTTAATACAAATTCATTTTTTTTTACATTACAGCATTATAAAACATAATCGGCATCTGTTTCCTTTTCTAGAACGCGTGGAAGTTGTTAAAACATCGAAATTAAGAAAGAAAAAAAACCAACAAAAAAAAAAACGCATCAACGCAAATTCTGTTACCGGTACGTCATATCTTGTGGCGCAATTCTGACCAACCAGAGCTGACCAAATCGACACCAGGGGATTACAATAGGGAAACCAGGCTTGGGTTTAGGGGTTTCATAGGTCATAGTGGTGCTGTAAAGATCCCTGTCGTCAGTTTGACATCGTGTCAAAACACGAGCCGCCGCAAGCGTCGAGGGTTTTGACGTGGTGTCTTACACCACTATGGACGATGTCGAGGGTTTTAACCCTCGACAAATTTCCCATTGTATGCAGTAAACTGTCACCATACAATCAGAAATAGGAAGTTACCTCCCCTGACATCACCTGCTGCCCGGACAATGCCATCAGACTCAGCTGAGATGTAAAACAGCTAAAAACGCGGCAGAAAATATCTTCCAAACCAATTTAGCTGATATTTTGTTGGCATTCAATTATAGCGATTGTGAAGCAGACATGCTTTAAACTATGTTCGCTACAACAAAATTCCCTGTTGGTGCTGTAAGTTTTATAAAGTTAAGAAAGCGAAAGTTGAAGTGGAGACGGCCATGTTTTATTTTTTTTACCATCGGAAATTTGGTAGATGGATAATAGCACGCGTGGATGTAAGGTATGTTTCCACTCTTGGGAATTAAAAATATCACAACACCACAAGTTTGTTTACGGATTAATGAATTTATTAATTTAAATTATAGGCTGTTTTTGTCTTCCAGATGGACTTTAACTATTGGTATGCTCATACAGGGCGAACCTGTAAAGGGAGGGAGTTGGAACTGCGATAAACAAAGCGGTCATAGTTGTCTCATTAAGACCGCTGAGCTGTGTTCCTTGTTATGTATATTTGCGCACGGCACGTAACCCGTAGAGGGCTAGAATTTTTTTCAATATCGACCTCCGGGATTTTTTTTATAAGCTCCGATATTACGATTAGATCTAGCAGTCGATCACATTTCAATGCAATTCATCCTGTATATGTGATGACTTGGTAAATGATTTAGACTGTACTAATACAGGTCTCAGTTGACATTAATCTTCTATAACCAACTATGGTGACAGAAGTATCGTGTCGTATTTTCTGCAGGTGTACAATACGCTTATATATTCCACCCAAACTGTTGTAGAAGCGTTGTGTCGAACTAAAGATTGAATAATCTAAACATCGTCATGTCTATTAATGGTGTATTTAATCATGCCCATGCTTTGTTTCGGATTTGAATTCAATATGTTTCATTTTGGAAAGATGAAGAATACTGACAGTGTGTAATAAACCGTATTATTGACATTGTTCCTTCTCTAACTTGCTCAAGTGAAATTGAAGCTGTCATGACGATTTAAAATGTCTCGCTGATATCTTGAAGTGGTTCAAGTTCAAGTGGTTGGAGGAAAAAATAGGTATTTCGAGTCAAGATTTCCTTATCATTTCACGACCTGAGAAAATAGTGATTCCTGAAGATTATACTTAAACCTTTATTTTCAAGATGACAGTAGCAGATATACCAACCTAGTGTGTTCAGGAATTTCCCCATATCCTCTCCAAAGTACCATGAAGACTACATAGCAGGGTAGACAGTAGACAGACCTCGGAAGTTAGTGTTAATTGGCTACTCTGATATATGATTATCGAATTTCCTCCATGACGGATGACACAGATTACGTTCTACGATTACGAAATTTAGACGAAACACACACAACATGAATCTAATTTTACAGTAACAACTAAATTATGTTTTTTGTCGTTCTCAAGGGCATTTCACTTATATGCCAACAATCCAGAGTAATACTAACATCGCCATGAAACATGAACAGATTTTATATGTCGGTAAAAATTCCTCAGGTTCTCAATATAAAATCCAGAAGGACTTGGCACATTTGGTTTGCTTAAATCAAACATCTCCAATCGATCGTGTATTCTGCGATCGCGAATGCTTCAACCCTCGAGCTTCGAAAGCCTTACTTAGTCGTGTTCTAAAGTAAACAACAATTTGATGCAAACAAAAATTGCATCAATCTATTTAATATGTGTTTTTTTTTTTAAATATTTTTCTTTCCTTGATAAAAAAAGTTACATAACTCATTTTATTCATGTGTGGTGTGAACACGAGCAGTATATTGAACTGAGAAAAAATCCAATAAATCAAATGTCATTTCTGTAATGCATGAGAAGGAAAACATTCAAACACAGATTTTAAATATCACTGAGCTGGAACTGTGCTTCCGGCTATAATTTTACAATCTAGTTTGCTATAACTACGCATGCTTTTTTTGTGATCAAACGCATTTGGCTGTAGAACTTTTTGTTTAGATAAACACGTCTTCAGCTATTCATATGTCCATCTACTGTTAGTAAAAGATGAGATGCTGAACACGATGATGAGCTTTTTAGCTTAGAATGTGAGCTTGAAAGTTGGAAGCGATGTAGATCTTTCCTTCTTCCAGCTTTAACAAGTTTGTTTCTGGAATGAGAAGCATTCTTGAGCTTCCCATCTGTTTAACTTTGAATATCAAAAGCTGGCAGATATATTGTCAAAAGGGACATGGACCTCTTACGACATTTGGTAATTCGCCGGTTTGATAAATGTGGTCCACTTTCAATCAGCTGGAGACGGTTTGATCACGGGTTACTAGTGCTTATCCCCCAAAAGCCCATCATCTTAACACATGGTTTACTTTTCTAACTTCTTCAGACTCCAACAGTTTACTTAAACCGTCAACGTTTAAACCTCATGCCTTGCGTACAGCCCCTCTGAATAGTACTTGATCGTTACACAATGAGACTCAGAGAAATAGTACGACTGGATTTGGCTATTATTTAAAATGTAACACAAAAAATGCTCTTGTCTTGCTTATATAAAGTTGATTTCGAGCAGTCTTTCGTCAGTATTTTTGCCTCCTGTATAGTAGACTCCTGCTGTCGTAGAATCGGCTGATTCTATTTGCCCTGTGGATTTAGGGGAAAACCCCAGCCAGGTCTTCATTATGTGTCCCTAGTCGACTTTGATATCACGATAGGGGCTTCTAATGTGCCAAGGTTAATACACCCCTGTATAAACTTTGGTTCGCCAAGATGCCAAAAGCCAGACATCTGCAAGTCACGAGTCACTGTCTAAAATTGTTCAACGTTTTTAAGGCAAAACACGTGATTCAAAGTTGTTTCCAGGTTTGACCTGGCGCTCGTATAAGATCATTCTGAAATGCAGTAGAAGCCCATTTCGCTCTACATATCCATGAGGACGCTGGCAAAGCTGCAACTCCGAATGCACATTGTAGAAATTTTTTTTTATCCTTTTTTGTTTTACAGTTTATGAAGATATATTGTAATCTGGGACCCGTTTCACAACCGGTATTAGCTTACGTAAATACCATGACGATCGGAATAGACGACAGTGTTACGATGACAGTTACGGTCAGCCTAAGCTAGGATTGCTTTGCTAATAGAGTCCCAGGACGTTGCAATGCACATCGCAATAAACTGCTGTGCTCCTGTATGGTATTCAAGACGAAGGATCGACGTCCTTCAATTTTTTGCCGTTGTAATACATCGAAGTAAATGCTTCAAATACTGATGACTACTTTCCGCACCAATGCGTTAAAGTGACGGACAGATTGTCGAGAACGTCGCTACCTACTAGTTGAACTTTATTCAAGGGCCGTGGCTTAGTGGAAAGCGGGTGCGCTTAAATCCTACTCTACTTTAACGTTCACGGGATGGAGTCCGTCCGCCGACCATGAGGTATATGACTGAATCACACGATGTGGCTCTGGCAATCGCGGGGGTGGGTTTTACGAAGTTTTTCTCCCGGTTTTCCACCTTAATTAGGCAAGGGACAGAATGACGTGGACAATCTGTCGTCATATAAGTAAAATACCCTTGAGTACAACGACAAACCCTAATCACACAAACCTTTATTCAAACTAACACCAAGTAGTACTGGTTAAATATGCTTCATAACTGAAAACGTAGAGGCTTAGCCCAACACACAGTCAAAATGTATTTTCCGCTATTTGCAAAATCAAACACTGGGGAAAATTATACATATAATGCAACTGAGAACGTAAATATGCTGCCTCGTTAAAGAAAAGCAATTCAATAGTGTCTTAGAGATCTAGTTATAGTAGGCTCCCAGTTTTATTGTTGTACAGATTCACTGCAAATCACTTACCGTTTTGTCACACAATATTTAGTTTCAGTATCGTCGTTCGACAAACGCTACCGATTCTATAAGCGAATAGTGCAAAGTTGAAAGTCGCACATCACAACAATTTCAAGACATAAACGGCGTATCCTCTGCCTATCAACAATTATATGTTCTTTATTTAGATTTGATGTGCCATTGTGCTTAACTGATACATGTTTTGAACTTCAAATGCATTTAGAAGGGAGGCGTTCGCAAGTCCGACAGCCCACAAGTCCATGCAACTGTCGGAATTGTGGGCTGTCGGACTAGTGGGGTGTAGGACTACTGTTATGCACCCTTTTTTATGAAGTTACATTTTACTGGGTCCAGTTGTTCAAAGCATTATTAGTTTAAATCCTAGATTACATTATGTCCCTCCATCTTGAAGGCCTATATCGCTAATCTAGATTAGTGGTTTAATCTGCTATTAGCAAATAATATTGATTTTGAGCAACTGGACCCTGGACAATAAAATCTTATACTGAGTTATTTATAGCAATCTAGACTAGGCCGGTCCATGGCAAAACGACAGTAGATAAGTTATGTTGCCCTTCAGGAAAAAGTATCGGGCTTGCTGTGAGACATTCTTCCTTCAATGCTAAAATTTAGTTCAAACTATTTATTTAGTGATGCTTCTCTATTGTACTCCTTGTCAGGCGTAATTGACAGACGTCTGTGACACAAAATATCTCCAGAGGGCAGTCTTAATAATGATGTTTCTCGCCTACGCAATAGATACGTCCGACACCTAGTCCATGAGACGGTCAATGAGTAATTTAAGTACTGTGGATAAGTTATATTGTGATGTGTGATGGATATTCATTTTACTCTTGACATAAGTCTTCGTGAACCGTAATTTTTCCTCAGTCGATTGTATCGGTCGCCGATGGCCGGTTGAGGCGGCTGTAATTATAGTTAGGAAGTACTATTTTTATGTACACATGATCCAGTATAGTCTTTAACACATCACATGGGACAAGCTGGTGACTGGCATTGCATTGGCAGAACAAGAATTTATCCAGTCAGTGTGTAACGTGTATTTAATTGGATATTCAGTAACCCGGTTTAATGTGAAGGCCAGACAGGTTTTATTCCGAGGATCGTATGTCGATATCCCCCCTGAGCATAAAATCAAATTGTCACTGCCGTAGTATTATACCGGCATAGTCCGTATGCGTCACCAGATAAGTTTGGATTGATACTCATTAATAGGGGAAATGGCAATGTATATTGTACTATTTTTACTGTTTGCATCTTTGGGGAGAAAATCCAGCAACGAATTAAGTGACAGACGAAAATAAAATAAAATGTTTGCCAACATATTTTGAAAATAAAAATGTTTTTACCACGGTCGATGCATTGGAAAGCTGCGATGCCTATCAACGAGGATCATCAGCGAAACGAACCTATTAAGGGTAAAACAGATATTGTTTCCGTTGAACATTTACACTTCTGCTGTGGCTAAGCGAATGTAAATAAGCAAAAGAGGAAATTTTATAAGCTTTGCAGACGTTAATGCGAAAGCTCTTAGAAAATGTTAAATTGATGTGCACATTATGCTGAAGATCACGAAGTTTTTGTTAAATTTACATTTGACAGCGTGCATGTTTTGGTTTAACTAAAAGTTTTACGCCTTCGATAAAGCTTTCAGGGAAATCGTTAATGTATCTCGATACATATCAGTGTCTTTGCAATATTCTGACGATGCCGCTATAACGGCGCTTAAGCGGAAATTGTGTATCTGAGCTAATATCCTGTTACGTAAAGTTCAGTCTGAATCAGTGTAGTCAAATAGGCTGTTCTTAAAATCACACGTTGTAATGTTCACAGTCGTGTCCTGTTGAGAATGTTAATTACGTAATTTCTTTATAAGGGTTTCTTTTATTTTAAGTTGATGGATTTTACACTCTCGACTGGGCTGTATTATAAATTACAAGGTTCCACGTGAATGAGGGCATATTTTGGCCCTCGTTCCAGAACCCAAGAGGCCGCATCCATCAAGGTGTCCCGCGAGACGCCCATATCTGCATATACATGAGGCGGCAACTTGCATTCCTGTGGTCAGATATTGATACCTCGTTTGTTTGATCAAAATGCTGTTTGACACAAAATGAAAACAGCCTGGAGAGCAGCTGCAGCGGGGTGTTTACCACCATTCTAAAACAGCACCAATTCTTTACGCTTCAGTAATAAATCACATCATTGTCCCCAAAGTCTTTATAATTTAAACTACATGTATAATCATTTCTTATCATGTATCTATAAATCAACGGTCTGAAATAATTATACACATATTATTTTTATTGTTAAAGAACGAACATTGCATACATTTGGTATGTTTTGTATGGAATGGAATCCTGTAGAATGTTTGTATGGAATGCTATATGATTTGCTAAAGTAATCGTGTATATCCCCTATCAAAATATTATATTTGGGTCTGAACACACCAGGAATTGTGGTTGTGTTTATGGATGTTCATTGTTTTATATTACATGATTTTCTCAAAGTAAAATTAAATTTGAGTTCAACATAACTTTAATCAGGATTTGTATTATATGGAATATATGGGATGCTCTGTGGTTTCATATGGTTTGAAAATGCCGTATAGACATTAAAACACGCAAATGCTTACAACAAATTATGTATGTAATCATGTATTTATCTTAATCTTATATACAGGTGTAAATTATTCACAATGTGTTCTAAATTGATTAGTATTCCAGCTGTATTCAGAGATGGTTTGCTTTTTACAAGTTTGCCTCTCACTCACTTCTCGATTATAGCTTCTGTCACGACATATCTGTACAGGCAAACTTCAGTGTAGCATACTCTGTGAAATAAGCAAAACATGCCTGTGCAGGCAATAACGACAATGGCCATAATACCAATGTTGTTAACTTATGCATTGACAATTTGTACAGATCTTGCACAATTATATGTAGATAAATGCCAAACAGGAAGCATGTATATAATTTACTATATTAAAAAATGTTTCACCTTAATTATAGTTTGGGGATTTCACTTGGTCAGTTCTTTAAGAGTTTAATATGGCTCACGATATTACCTTCAAACGCAAAAGTTCAAATATACTCTCAGAACCACATGAAATATCTACATGTCGCAATTAATTGTCACTTTGCCAAATTAAATGGTGGTCATAAAGTTGAACTTATAACAGTTGAACAGTGTAATAGTTTATTTCTTTAATCTCCGATTTTATTTTACAAGCTTTATTGCAGTATACACACAACAGACTAACTGCCATGTCAGAAGCTTACATACTTTGTGGCAAAGACCACTGGGAAACGGATTTATTTTTATTGCACAGAGAGAGGTTTTTCCTGGTTTCTAACGGTAATCCAATACGGGTCTCTGTGTAATAAAAACGCTTAGTGTAATAATTATTACACTAAGCGTTGCGATTGTAACGCTTAGTGTAATAATGTTACACTAAGCGTTGCAAATGCACCGCTTAGTGTAACTTTATTACACTA
>JAVFBX010195266.1:0-13042 GCA_034783855.1 Mopalia kennerleyi
CTGTCCCATATTGCTCAACTCGTTCGTCACTCACTTCCTAGGATACAAAATACTATGAAACTTTGGTAGATGTTAAATAAGCGGACGTAATTGGTCAGAGCCAGTTATACTGGAGTTAGAATTTAGTATAATGTTGTCAACATACTGCTTTGTGAATTAATATTTGTGTGTCTTAGAAATTTAATTTTAACAATAATAGCGTTTCGATTTTTTGGGAATAACACTTTGATAATTTGAACAGATGCTAGCTCAGAAAATTTTAAAGGTTGAAACCCGTTCGGGAATCGAACTCTCACGACCCGCAGAATTAGGCACCGAATCACCAACAGTAAATGCAGGCCGCCTAGACCATACACTGAGCCACCCTGGCTCGTGGGTTCGATTCCCCGACGGGTTTCAACCTGCAAAATTTTCTGAACTAGCATCTGTTCTAATTAAAAAAGTGTTATCTCAAAATAAATAAAAAACACGGATATTTATTTGTGTCTACCACTCGCATGTCCTTGATTCGACGAGTTTCTGTGTAGGCCTACTGCCTTTACTTAGCACCTTTGGACAATTTACTTTCCAACATTTCAAAGCAGTTTACAATTTATGCTTGTGCTGGGGTCAATTCTTGTTAGATTATATCACCGTCTTAGAAGTCAAATACCCTCGAGTATGGCGCTAAATACGAATCATTCAATTGATTTCACGTGTTTGTTTGATTGCTTATTCTTGATCGAAAATGGGAAGAAGTCGATAGAGATTGGTTGACTGTACTGGCTCCAGCCCTTTTATTTTAATTCAGTGTTTAATTGCAATTTTTTAACACACGGATAAAAACAAACTACAATGTTGTTTGTTAAACCGTATTAAAATGTTGTTTGTTAAACCGCATTAAAATGTTGTTTGTTAAACCGTATTTAAAAAACTAGCGGATAAATACTGTTTATTGTGTACACGAAATGAGAATCTTGAATAAAAATTACTTATTTTACTCAAAATGTTTTTGATTCAATACTTTTTTTATTGACATTTATATGTTATCCTCAGCGTGTGGTGATGCGGAATTGAGGCACGGAACAGGTTACAATTTATGTGGTCCTGTGGACATTGGATTAGTCACGCAAATCTTGGTCCAAAACGTTTTGGATAAGATCCGAGTCTGGGGCCAAATGAAATCTTGAACAATAAAAACTTATTTTATATGTAAACTAACCTTTATCTCAGAATTAATAATTCTTGTGCAACTTTATTTTGTTTTTGTTAATTTGGGCAAAAGTATCTTTTGTTTTCTGCTTGGCAGTGTCATATTTATCTGAAAATAACTTTGAGAAATGTTTAACAAATGCCTCAACACCTTGTAATATTTCTGTATCCTGTAGAGTTTTCGGGGGAGGGTTCCGGTGTATCCATAATTCTTTTCCCTCTGACAGTTAGCGGTGCCAGCTCTCCTGATGACTTGTCAGATCTTTACCATCGTCTTGAAGACACCGTAATTCAATCGGGCTTCCAGCTCTGTCCGCCGCGAGTCCCGTCAGACATATGGTTTGAGAGAACATGATGATTACTGTACTGGCTACCAGAGAACAGCTAAAATAGTACTCTTCTAAATGGAGCGCAACTGTTTGCGTGGCGACTACAAGCCGTTTAGATCGTCCAGATAGGGCATACCATACAAGCCACATACAGCCCAGCTCAGCTCATTTTTTCTCGCTCCTATTTTAACATAAGAGTTTTATTGCCATAGTGTTATATACCCCCAATGACTATACGCTTCGTGGACGGAAGGATAAATTTATCATTGCCAACATTCGTTACTTCTCCCAAACTGTTAGATATATGTTAACATTATCAAATGTGAAACTTGAAGTACCAGGAAGATGGAAGTGGCTATAGCCAAACTTCACTCTGTTTCTAGCAACTTAATGCTTGGTGATGGTAACGCTGGTGAATGTACGTGTGGCAAAGACATTTACTATATCACAAATCACAGAAGCTATTATGACAGTGGCCCGCGGAGAAAACTGTTTACACAAGTCATTACACGTAAATAATAATATTGACACTAGGCATGGTGCCTCCACGCGACGTTTACACTCTATCGTTTAAGCAGACGTTGTCTAAGTAACTAACCTAAGTCATCTTAAAAGTTACCATCATTAAATCCCTGTCAACGAGCATCATCAAAGGTCTGGATTGGGCTTCAAGAACATTGTTTAAACTTCAGATTTCGCCGATCTCAGCGCAATACAGATGGCGGGCAACTCTACTTACACAATGGTGCTCTTTATCCGTGATTAACACAAAGTCGAGATTAACACCTTTGTCGAAGAACACAGGAACGTCGCATATCGTTTGATTTTCATTTAATTCGATATATCTTTGGCCTTACGATTGATTAACATGACGGTTCTGTTGAAAGTCCTATACCGATGTATCACATAAGTGCCATTTTCAGGTTTCGAAGCGTTACAATTGTAAATAAACAAGTTGTGATGAACAAAAAGTCAACACGTATACATCCCAATATTTTAATACTGTTCCACGAACACCTGTCAGCGGTACAATTTCTTTAAGAACTCTATAAACCTATAAAATGTTCCATTTTTTTCTTAATTACACCTTCTTCCGTTCTAGTGGAAAATCTTGTTGAAAGAGACAAAATGTCTGCTTCGTGCATTACTCATACTCTATATGCTCATTCCAAATGCTCTCTTTAGGAAAAGGTTTTTTTTTGCCACTGTCGTTAATGTTCATTTTGTTAAAATCCAGCCGCCATAAGGACCGGATATCAGAGCGGTCCTGTCAGTCTCATTGACCCCCTCTCTCCCCTCCATAAAACCAACACCAATTATCTCGCTTAGACATTTTCAACCTTTACAAAAGTCATTCGATATTTGATTAGCCTGTGGATGTCTTGCTGGGCAAATGATCGATCTCTTATCCGAAGACATTTTAACCTTCACAATACACATTTGGTTTCTTGTTAGCTGATCGATATCTTGCTGGGAAAAGATGATCTAAATATCACCGGCCAGACGAGCAATGTTTTTACACAAGTACCGATAATAATAACACTATAGTTGGTTGGATCCATGCGGGGCACGTGTCCCCACAGGAGCTAATATTCGTTAGACCATGTTTAGATGAGGAACTGTAGGACAACAATCTCAGTGAACTCGGCACAGGTTGCACATACACTCAGCAAAACTGATGACGAAGCATAAGATACAAATGGCTGTTATTATACTTTTTGGCATATATATTTCGAGATATCGCGAACAGGGCGGTCATTTTTTTTATAAAACACATTGATGGTAGTTTAATAAGTTTTAGTTTGTGTCCTTCACCCGAGTTTTAGACACTATGTTATATATAATCCATGGGTAATCTGCTGATAACGTGCTGAATAGAGCAGGAGTTTGCTCCATTTCAGTTTGAGACATCATATTACCTATCGTAGTCGATAAATCCATGTCATAGGATGGACTGTGTCGTAATCAATTATCTACAATTCCTCACTGCTAATCTGCTTTATACATTTATGTTCTGTAACCCATATAAACAAATAAACGTTTACGCTTTGCACGAAATACCCTTCCCCGTGTGGAAGTAATCCTTCGTTATGATATCCTCAATGTTTCAACAATCATTCGTGATCATTTTGTCTCGAGCCTCAGACTGAGCCAAGCAAACTTCAATGAGTTGCGGTAATTTTTATGTCACTTTTGTGTCTCCCAAAATGTGATTCCATAATCCGTAGTTGTTTATTTGCAGTAGCTGGTAAGATTTTCTCAGTTCAGAGAATGTGTAACATAATGAAGGCATTTAATATTGTTCTGATTCGCTGAAATGAGAATAAAACTTTTCAAAACAATTAAAGTGATGATGCTCCTTAAGTGGGTAGTGTACACTATATGCAGGCCTTGCAGGACTCCTTGAGCTTAAAACGAACACAAACAAAATTCATACTTTTGCATTGAAGTTAAATATTCAAAGTTTATCATAGTGAAAAAATTACTTCGAAATTTCCATTACAAATAGCGAAATATAAGCCCTTAATTTATATTGTCAGTTGAAATATCGCCACAAGTCATAGTCAAGATATTGGAGACTGATGGGATCATCCCAGCAGACTAGGCTCTTTACTATATCTTTTTGGTCTTATATGTGGAGGCTTACTTGACCAGATGGTTCATCGTGGAGGCCTAGATGGCCTAGATTTTAAAAATGGTTTGTTTTTGTTTTGATACAATTGCCTAGTATTGGTCGGACAAAAAGGTCAGCTTAAATCGTTAAAGGCAAAATTTCGAATAAAAATGCAAAGACTTGAATATTTTGTATTCTTATGTCAGAAAGTAAATTTGATGAAATCGACAAAGTGTGGCTTCGTGTCTTGTAATATATAGTTTGGTGGGTTATTGTATGTCTACAGGGAAATTAATTGCTTTTGTTCCAATGCAGTTATCGTTTATAATACTTTGTTCTAGTAATATCAATATGTGTGAAACCCCACACAACAAAAGGGTTCCTTGAATGAGCCGGAAATTAAATTCTCCCTGTTGGCGTATCGGCGCCACTGTACACGTCGAAAATCAAGGTTTATGAAATGTAATGATGTAAACTCGAGTGTTAAATCATCTTTACATCAGCGGGTCATTTCTATGGGTTAGTCATATCTGTCTTACCATTTGAGGTTCTATATATGGGTTAGTCATAGCAGTCTTACCATTTGAGGTACATTAATGCTTATGTCAGTAAAGTGTAGATTTAAAGTAAAAATATGAAACCTCGTAACATCTTAACGCATGCGTGTTTTCTTCTCGTTTTATTGTTTCTGTTTTTACTGTATAGTTTCCGGTGATATCGATTTGAACACATACATAAGGAACGAAATCAAAGTGGTTCTACAACGAATCTTAAAGCACATAAGGGAAACTTTTCCTAGCTTTTATGTAGTATTTATAAACAACCTTCTCTCGAGATGTGTGCAGGTTACCCATAACAACTCGAGGGTAACATATTTTTAAAAAAAACGTAAGAATCTCTGAGAGTTTGGAAGGTGAGAAGATTATTCGGTTTTAATTAATCGAAATGCCTATGCCATTGTGACTAATTTCAGAAATATATATACAACTTCGGCTTTGATTAAAGTTCGTTGCCCCTCTGTCGAAAGCCTTCAAAGATGTATTCTCTTTGGTATCTGACTGCTTACAATAGTTTCTGATACAGACCCCAGTGGACGCAAGTGAAAATGCTTGTTTCTACCGCCTGTGCTATACACTCCATTAATGATTGATTGATTTATTTTCACGCCACATTCAGAAGTATTCAGCTACGCTATGGCGAGAAAACACACATAATTTTTATTTTATTACTGTAATTATTTTTTATTATTTTTTTCTAAATGTACTTATTTTGCTATTGGATTGGACATCCCCTTCTTGTACTAAATGGCAAGTCGATGTTCTCTAATATTTATTTTAAAATACAAAGTTCGACAGTGTCTTTGAATGTATTGTCTTGTTCAGTAGAGGCCGGACTAAAACAACAACCAGACTACCAGATATACTAGTAGGTATTCGGGCCTGTCTAGCTGAACTTTAGGTTTGAAGGCCGTTTTAACATGTTCATATCTTTGCAAATACTGCCGAAGACCTATACACATGCTGTCCATGGTTATATTATGGGAAATCATAAAAGAGAATAAAATAACTTTATCTTTCGTCGAATTGCATCTATAATATATACTGGCCATCCTTTTAACTTTTTCACACCTTACAGAAAATAAACGTTTGACATGCTTACCACTACCGGACTAGATTTCCGGTTCAATATCTGGTTCTTAATATTTGTTTTCTCTGTGTTAAATTTCGCAGCGTATGCTAGCGCTGCTGCATGCATGATTGGTTATAGAACTCTAGAAAACTCCCAAAATAAAGGCCTTCCGATGGTAGCTCACATATTGATTCATCTCAACAGTCAGAAAGAATCATCGCACCCGCTATAGTGGCCTCTACTTCCAACCGGACGTCCCCAAATGTAAAATTAGATTTAACTATAATTTCAAAACGCTGGAATTCGTGTTTTTTCACCAACTTCATTATGGAAGAAATGTAATGGGCAAGAAATACACTTCGATCAGTTGCGTTTTTGTGGAGCCTGATTGAATGCACAATTGGCTTAGTTGTCTTGTCGAGTTTGAGAATGAATGCTCTTTTTCACACTAGATTTCTGTTCAAATACTGTTCCTCACACCCCGCATCCACACGCTTCAATCAATATCCTTTCCTTAAACCAACTCCAGTTACTTCCATTAAACATCTCCAACCTTTACAAAACCAATTCGGTTTCTTGTTAACCGGTCGATGTGTTGCTGGTGAGCTGGTCAACAAATCCCTGCCAGCAAGTCTGTTCTCACATTTACAACGGATTTAAGAACGGGAAAAGGACAATAAAAAGTGTTTTCTCGCAGTTCCAGGGATCAAACAGTGGCCCTTTTATCAATTCCTCTCCATAACTCTAAGGCAAGATTGCCATTAATTGCGTTGCCAGTAAACAAAAACATCAATCAAATAATCATTGTAAAACCGTGGGATTACCTGATGACGTATGTTTTCTCCCATAAGCTTATTCTTAACGATATTGTGTATTAGATTACACTTCCTGGCATTCACGAATGACAAGGTTTTTAACCAGCCTCTTGCAATGTAATAATGATTGTTTTCAGTAACTGTCCATTTCAAGCTATTCCGTAAGGAATGCATATGAATATAAAAATTGTACATTTCAAAAAAGATTCGCGTAGAGTGCATATTTCCATAATTTGTTCTCGAATTAAAGACAAAATTTATAAAAAAAAAAAGTTAGAAACAGACTGAGATAATATAAATTTGCGTTTTAAAAATAATTAATTAATTTTAATAAATTTCACTATAAATTAAATAAAACTTCGAGAATAATGATAAAACCAGCCTTTAACCAGGTCCCCCCCCCCCCCCCCCGCCTTTATAGGTGGTATACATGTAGGAATGAAGTGAGGAGGGGGACTTCTCTGGGGAGGGGGGACTTCTCTGTGTCGCATTTCTTATCATTGTTAGATTTTCTAGTTGTGGCGTTTGTGATTTAAGTTCAGTTTCCTTTGTTTTCTAAATAGTTTTAGTTTTACATTTGTTGTTATCTTTGCGAGAAAAAGAAATGACTAATGACACACTAGTCTAGATATCGTAAGCGTCTAATGAATGACCGGAAGAAAACTATGGCTGAACTGACATCGACTCACTAAATGACACGTGTCTTCTGACGGAGATTTAAAATCAGTAAACATGAATCAAAACTGACATAACTCTGCTTCAGTGAGAGGTGAGTTAACCCAAGCCAATCCAGTGAAGGCAAATGATGATTCCATTCATAAATTGCCGCTTAAACAATGCACTACATAATGGGTATATCAGTTAAACTAAGTCAGTGGCGATACATGATTCGCTTTTAAATTGAAATCAAAATTCCCTATATCATATAGCCTACAAAGCTACATATCCTGACAAAAACTGCTATAGGCCTAACGGTTTACATATACATATACATGTACATGAATTTCTAAGAATTGATCACACTGGCACAGGGATGTTGATTAATTGAACAAAGCCGCTGGATCATCTCGTGTTATAGATAAACTACCAGGGACAAGTTTTTAAATAGATTTTAATTTCGAGTTGTTACGGGTAACCTATACAGACATCTCGAGATAATGTTACCAAGCAGAGCGAATAGTTGTCTGATCTATAGAGGTAAGCTTCGCATTAGCTAGTAGGTCTGTTAGAGTTTTGTTTCTCTTCAATCCTATAATGTGTCTTTGTGAGAGAGGAGTACACATTTTAGGTTCAAGATATTGATATTCCGGTATAAGAAGACTAACAAACCACGTGCTTAATTCGTCACATTAGAATACGAAAGGAATTATATATTTTGTTTTAATTCTTTAATGTCATGGTGCCAATTGAAACCCAGTGAATACAACGTTTTAATAAGTTTTTAACTCAATAAGCTTATCTCTTTAAACGTTTCTGTTTGATTTCCTCCTCAATCGGAAGAATTTGTGTTTTTTTTTCAATCCGCATGATCTCAAAATGATCCTTAACGGAATGATCAGGAAGAGAGAAATGTTCAGCTGGGGGATAAGGGTGTGTAAGTTACGTTGAGGAGCTCAACCGATTCTTGGTTTTAATCCGAAGTGGGGTTTCGATTTCACCAACATATTATTTCAGACACTTCTTGCAGGTTTACATATATATTATAGGCCGCCAATGAAATATATAGGAAGATGACCAGTGTCGCCTGTAAATATAGAACACCATGAGGTCCAGTGTTCAATTTAATTTAGCAGAAACATGAACTGAAGAGAATAGAAAAATTGGCTCTGAGAGGACACCTGTTCATATTTAATTATTGTCTAATCCACGTATTAAACGGCAATCCTATTAGAGACAAAATGAGAGGAGATTTGTGAAATGGCCCAAAGCTATCGTGAAATATCTACAACCTGTCAAGCAAAGCTTAGGCGAGTTAGAAGATAGACCAGAAATTAAAAAAAAATGTTCTGAGGCTGAATATAATTATCATAAAATGTGTATAGGAGGGCGCTAACAGACTGAGCTTGATAAGGCCAGTGTTAGAGTTGAACCAATGGCTGTTGTGGAAAGCTTTGGCTAACAGCAGGCGATAATGATGGGCCGAGGGCGAGTTGTGGAGAAAACACGGTCAGTGAAGCGAGGAGAGTTCGCCTAGAACAACGTATCTCAGTCAGCCGTTAGAGCGTTCAGCAAGCTAAAGCGCTCACACGCTACATACGAATTAGACAAGTAAACTGGGATTTAGGAGTCGTTTGACGCCATCTTACACATGGGCTTCTACCTTTGTGACACCAATGCGCATTGTTTTAAGCAGGAGAGGTGATTTTGTGTCAGTTTTGAGCTGAAATCAAGCTGTTGCACTGAACGGATTGTAGCTTGGAGAAGAGACTGTCCGCCACGGTCAGTCATGTGTCGGTGGCTCCCACTGGCTGGCGTCTTACTCGCCCTGACGTACATCACCTATCTACCGTTCTCCGAAGCAGGTGAGTTCAATTCTTAACTAAACCGTTTCTCTATGTTAATATAGCGACGACATGTCCTGAATAAGACATTACCTTTCTCAACGTGTACAAACGTAAATTAGTGACTTATGATGTCAAAAAACTGATTGTATATCATTAAATGTCTCATTCTGTATTACATATAACAAAGGACTCTGCTGTCAATGTCCATCAGTGTTCCATCTTTCGAATTTCTGAACATGTTTGTTGAAGTGCTGTTTATCAACCATGCTCCAACTATGGACTGGTCAGTTTGATATACACTTATATATCACTCGACTCATGCAAGCTTGCTTACAATAGATATCTAGCCTTAAATACAACGACGTTTATAGTAGCTTGTTCTGTTAACTGAAAAGTGAGTTCTAGAATTGCGCGTTCTCTATCTCGAGTCGTCTGTCATATCATGTAACCTTCCAGTCCGATTTAGAAAGAAAAACAATTATATCGACATTTCTCCCATCTTTTGCCAAACATTTTGGGGGGTTAGATCGTTAGGCGTATGAATTCTCTATATGGTATATATTATGAACTCCACCTGCAGGAAGAAACGATTGAATAAAAGGTCGATTTCTTGTCCCTCTCCTAAACACATCTCGTTTCGTTAGAAGGTGTTCAATAGAAACGCCGTTTATATAGTGTCTGCTATTTGCTAAATTTGTATTGTATTCGTGGTCAGGCAGAGTGCTATCAAACGTCATTTCAAACTAATGAAATTCTAGCTTTTAGCTTTGATAGAATTAAGAACGTTAGATATAGACCGAGATTATAAACTCTACAAACAGAGTGTACAATATAGGTGCCTCCTCACGGCACGACCGGCTCGCTTTTGTACACACAAAATTCTGTATGTTTTTACACGCTTGCTTTCAAGTGGAAACCCTACGGGGGAGAAAGGCGTGTTTATTTCGCCATCCGTGGCTATAAAACTAGAGCCATAAAATCTATACTGGGCCCAGCGATTTAAGTTTCAGATAGGTGATGAATAGTATGTGAACTTTGTCAGAAAAAGTTTATCAATGTTGCAGGCTGTAGCGTTCACTTGACTAGTTTTATGATTGCTTGATACGGACGTATATAGTGTCAATATTCCGTGGTGCGATAACTAACTGGACCCTTTTATTTTATTATCTTTAATTTTGTGGCCTATTAACTTACAACTTTGTTTAAAACCACAAAGACCGTTTTTCACGGCTTTATTTTGATACACAAAAATCGTGAAAAGACTAAATTTTAGGGCCTGAATGTATACCAATTAAGATAAATTATCATGTAGGCCTAGGTATATGTCCAACTAAAACTATGTTTCGAATTCTTTATTTATAAGTCTTATTTTCAATTCACACAGTCTTTGATAGGATACTGCAATTAAAAATAACCCATCTGACGCTTAGGAAAATGTCAATTCAATTTTCCTTTGAAATTGAATTAAATTAGTTGGTACCTGTTATACTGTATGTGCCATTCTAACCCCGGCTTCTTGAGAACTAGGATATTACACCTTCACCAAACAATGTAACAAGATTTCATAATTTAACAAAAATAGTTCAAATAACTGTTCTTTAAATTAACGATTTACATTTATTTATTTTTTTAAAGAACTAGGCATATTCATACAAAACTACTTGAACTGTTATTATTTTTCTTAATTTTTGGATTTATTGATTATTGTAGGAAAACATTGTTTTGTTGATATATATGTTAACTCATAACTCAATAAATTATCTAACCTGAGCACTCAATCACCATTCACCAATTAGTCCAGAAAATATTGTTCATAGTCTGTATTGATTTTAAACTTTACCTAAATAATAAGCATTGCATCAAAATACATAATGTTTGACTGAAGAGAATGGCTATAGGTTTGTGTTCTCTATATACTAGGTGTAAAGTCTCTGTACCTGTAACACATGATATAAGCTTCCATAGAGAACTATACACAATGTATCATCACATGATCCATGTATGTAACCTGTGATAAGTTTGAATAAATCCATGTAGGTACATAAATAATAATTGCTTGCACAAATTAGTTTTTTAAACTGTGTGAACTAAAAATACTATTATGCCTAGCTTTTCATCAAATCTGACTGTAAAAGATAATTTTTTGACCATAATGATTAGTCCAAAAAGGGTTTGTTTACCCAGTGCTTATAGATACCCTGCTCCTGAGTTCGGACACCACTCCAGTAGCCTGTTGTTACTCCAGTAAACTTTTTTAGAACCACCTGTCTGTGGCAGATAATTCTTGATCAGACATCCTGTCTACGGATTAACAGAGGTGCTGTCATAATCTGGCTCTTACTCAGTCTTAATCCCTTTATGACAAAAGCTTTAATCCCATTGGCTAATCTTGTCAAGTACTCTCATGGCTGGGATTATCCACTTCAAAAAGCTGAGACCTATCAAAAGTTGATTGTAAATATGTCTGGAATGTTTTGAGTTTACATTTGACTAAAATTACATAAACGTTAATAATGTCAGTACTTAATTAAATGTTAGTAGGCTAGCATTTATAAATTTGAAGATCACAGTATGTTAAAGTGTATAATGTATTGTTGATGTTATGATTTGTTGACCTGTATCAGAACAGGTTGAATTGGCTTAAAAATCACCTGTCAATGTTGGAATCACAGGGTGGTCTTGATCTATACAACATTTCATCAAATTTTTACCCCAAACAGAAACATGGCAACCCTTGATATAGTGAACTACTGTGTTAAGCATAATTTTAAACGCTCAGCACATAAACAAACTTCTTGGTCATATCCTGGTCACCAATGTTTGTTCCCTGACTTGTGAATAAATATAATGGATGTAGATATTGCCATTAAGTATTTACACCCAGATACCTGAGCTCAAG
Source organism: Mopalia kennerleyi (assembly GCA_034783855.1). NCBI lineage: Eukaryota > Metazoa > Mollusca > Polyplacophora > Chitonida > Mopaliidae > Mopalia > Mopalia kennerleyi. Next base: position 11,982 of record JAVFBX010195266.1, read on the forward strand.
TCATGGAGGCAGGTACAATTTTCTATCTCTGCATTATAAATACTGGGAGGTTATTGACATCCCTGTGCCTGTGGGATTAAACACCTAACCCATGAACTGACATCAATGTTTTATTTAAAAGAATCTGCCACAATTTCCCAGGTGGATAATGTAGATTACTGTTACGTTTCTAATGTTAAAGTAGTGCTATTCTCTGTAAATAAAGAGGTGTTCAGTTATGAGCTAGGTGCAGGTTTTAGCAACACCCGCTCTAGAGTAGTGTTTTCACGCTTGAGGTAGCACTGATCTTCAAGCCTATTGTGTGAAGGGACATTAGGCAAGGAGTATATTGGTTTTCCGGATGGCTAAGCATGATCGTTTTGTTGGGTGCCCTCACAGACCAACCAAGGGCTTGTATAGGCTGAATAAAGTCTACACAACCTATTTAGAGGGGAGAAAGGGCGACATAATGATTGCAGAAGATCGAGTGGTTTTAAGAGACCCTTGGCCCCCTTTCTCACTGTATTAATATTGTTATGACTACATCTAATATCCATAATGAACAAACTCGACAAGTCCTGGATTAAGCCTGACATTGTCAACTTTATATTGATGTGCCGTCCACTGCTGGCTGTATGAGTTCAAATGGGCTCTATTGTAAGTCTAGTTCGACACTTCAAGTACACGGTCTAGAAAATGTCTGTCTTTTTAAATAAACCATATATAGGGATAATAGGGTGCCTATATAATGTAAGCTTATGATGTCATCTTGAGGGTCAGGGTTTGGTTTGTTCATCTCAATCGAGATCTTAATTTGATTTGTTAGTCTAAACTCTTAACTAAGAAGTAAAAGTTGTAATTAGGGGTTTTTATATATTTTTGAACTGAATTCCCAAATAATGAAACCTTTAGATATGCAATTAAATCACAAAAGATCAAAGGCAAGCTTGCAGGTAGACAATGCGGAGGTTTGTTTTAAGTTGCATTTAAATACTTCTTTACTGAGTAAGGATTCTAAATTCTCAATGTCATACCTGCCCACCTTCTCAATGTCATACCTGCCCACCTTCTCAATGTCATAC
>JAVFBX010195277.1:0-13041 GCA_034783855.1 Mopalia kennerleyi
CGCCTGCCTTGGACAATACTCTTCTCTGTATAAAGTTTGACCCCGGAAATCTCATCCAGTATAATATCTGCCTCTCTTTGACGTCTGTCCCGAGGGATATTTTCTCCAAGCGAAGGCTATTCTTTAACAGTTTGCTCCTGTTTACAATAATTTGATGAGTGAAACTCGAGGATGTGCAAATGTCGTTTTTAATGCATAGTCGTCTGAAAAGCAGCAGCGGTAATATTTATACTACAGATTCAAAGTTGCATGCATCTGTTATCGTCTTGTATAACAGATAAAACGGCATTTCGATAGAGAATTTTAAGCGAGAACTTGAATTTGTGTGAATGACCATTCTGACGTGCAATCCTAGCATTATCCACGGAGATCTCACCACAAACCCGGCTGAAGCCTCACATAGTGCGTCTTATATCACACAACACAATCATACGGAGACGTAAAAGGAATATCGGTAAAACGAAAGAAAAATCGGGATTTATCTAAGTTTTATCATAACTCTTGACTTTTTAAAAAATTATTGAGACCGTTCAGAAATTCTTGAAATTTATCTCGGGGTCCGACATTATTCTTTATTAATTATATTTCTTATGTTTCAAAAATAACAAAAATTGGACTCCGCTGAACAATGCACTTAATGTTTTGTAAACAAACATATCCATTTTGTGGGCTGGAAGGTTTGTTACAATTAAAATAAATATATCTTTCATGTCCGTTTTACGGCTCTGACAACCACTGCAATGCTCGTTTAAAAAACTCACATTATCGACATCAACAACAACGGAAAATCAACAGAATTGCTTAATATACAAATCATCATGCTCGGATTAGCCTGATACGCAGAAAGATTAAATAAGTATTGTCAGAGTGACGGAGAAATTGTTTTAAACAGACTATTTTACAATCTGAAATTGACCTCAGATGACAATGTCAGCTGTGTTGGTTGGTAATTTAAACAGTCCCTCATCATCAGGAGTCAATATTTTGAAAGTGTACCCAGAAACGCTCGATTGACGTAACTGGTGGAAGTTTAAACACATCGATTGGGTTATATGGGCAAACGATAACGTTTTGGCCAATACTCATTAACCATTGGTCATCTACGAGCTATCTCAGCTTTGGGCACACCACTAGACCAGTAACAAAAGCCCTACCAAAATATGTCCCTGTACTCATTTTTACTGCGAACAGAAATATGTTTTCTGCTGTATGATAACGAAATTTATAAATGTTTTAGTCGAAATAACACAAATGAAAAAGTACAATTATCTGGAAATCAACACGAAAACTAAACGCACTGAGCATTAATGACCGCCTTCACCAAAAATTTCGTGATGGTAAACTTTAGGCGTCAAAATATTGTAGGAGATTGTATTCTCGTACGGTATTTTGTGAAAAGGGCCCCAAGTTGTCATTTTCGAGGCGCTGATGCTCAACCCTTTTGCTTAAATGCCGCTTTTTTATTATGAAACATTTCTATTTTATTTCAGTAAATATTACTGGATTAGAGCTTAAATGTTCTTCTCTCTAGTGTCTATGGCCATTTCCGGGACGCACAGCAGAATGACAACCTGATGCTCAGCTAATTAGAGCTAAAATTGGCACTATTTATCTGGGAACAAGCAAGTCAAGTCTCATGGGATAAACATTTGCAATCTATAGTAACCTAGAGTCTGACGAATGGTGCCGTGCACACACAAACACATCGTGTAAAGAAAAAGTAGCTAGACAGAATCGATATTTACCAGCAAGACAAACGGAACCAACACTGGTGTTTATTTTTTTACGTTTTATTTTTTAAACAATATCCAATGTGCGGTAAAAATATATATAAATATATTCGTTGGTCTCAGTCTGACGCAGTAGATACCAGTAATTGTAAATGCCAAGCGACCAGTTCTCCAAACGCCCCTTCCATAAATGGAAAGGATGTATCCTTAGTTGTACAACGGCCAACACAATTACGCTGATCTGTTATGATGTTTATGCTTTGTGCCTTATGATCGTTGCTCTTTGTTTCCACTGAGATTGGTGGTGGTTTCCTTCCCTTTATGTTTTTGGATCCCGTTACTGGAGAGAAATTACCATATGAACTTAAATCACCCAAAAAGTTAACGAATTTGCGTTATTACAGACTTAGACGATAACATCTTAATTCATAACACATTATGTTTACAGCCCTTTATAGAGATTACGTATCATACGTGAAAACGGCATTTAGTGAAACGTATGAAACGCTTTGTTAAATAATTGGAACTTAGGAGTTTAACATACATTGTTAGTCGGTTTTATAAATGTCGTTCAAAGACGACAATACACGGAACATTTTTTTCTCAAAAAGGAACAGTTATAAATACTCAAATATTTGCACAGGTCTGAAAAAAAAGGCAACTGCGTGAAAAAGCTATCAGATTATTTAAACGAGGCTTTGTTGAATTCGACAGATTTATCCGAGTTCATGCAAGCTACGTTATACACTTTATATCTCAATGCTACCGGTACAATTTATGGAGTAATTTCACTACTTGTTCAAATTTGGGCTACCGTAGTACTTTAAAGCAAGCATATCTTGACTACTGACGAAATGTAACTACTCGCTGGTATCCCAACAGCTTCAACATGTTTGGGGCCCTCGGCCGTGGTAAGCCTGTTAATTTTGTGCTACTATAACACATTAAGGCAAGCATATCTTGGCTACCGACGAAATGTAACTACTCGCTGGTATCCAAACAGCTTCAACATGTTTGGGGCCCTCGGCCGTGGTTAGCCTGTTAATTTTGTGCTACTATAACACTTTAAAGGAAGCATATCTTGGCTACAGACGAAATGTAACTACACCATGGTATCCAAACAGCTTCAGTATATTTGGGGCCCTCGGCCGTGGTTAGCGTGTTAATTTTGTGGTACTGTAACACTTAAAAGCAAGCATATCTTGGCTACCGACGAAATGTAACTACTCCATGGTATCCAAACAGCTTCAGTATGTTTGAGGCCCTCTGCCGTGGTTAGCCTGTTAGTTTTGTGCTACTGTAACACTTTAAAGCAAGCATATCTTGGCTACAGACGAAATGTAACTACTCCATGGTATCCAAACAGCTTCAGTATGTTTGAGGCCCTCGGCCGTGGTTAGCGTGTTAGTTTTGTGCTACTGTAACACTTTAAAGCAAGCATATCTTGGCTACCGACGAAATGGAACTACTCCATGGTATCCAAACAGCTTCAGTATATTTGGGGCCCTCGGCCGTGGTTAGCCTGTTAATTTTGTGCTACTGTAACACTTAAAAGCAAGCATATCTTGGCTACCGACTAAATGTAACTACTCCATGGTATCCAAACAGCTTCAATATGTTTGGGGCGTCGGTTGTGGCTAGCGTGCCCACTGATCCTACTTCGATGTTCCCTTCACTGGTTCGAGTCCCCCTGTTGTCAATGTCACACTGTACAAATGTCCCTGTAAAATTACAACGAAAATACTGGCAGCAGTGGTTGCCAAATTCTCTGTGTGATTTTACAGTTAATCGTTTTTTTGCGGATTTACAGCGGTTTCATTTTCAGATTTTTTGAGTAAAGGATGGTTTCATTTTATACAAAGCAAAGCACTTAAAGATATTACACTCATTATATATCATAGTTGTTGCAGGGCAAGCGACAAGATGCTAGAACCATATTATTATTACCATCATTTCGATGCCATGATAGTGTGATATATACTTCCTTTGTGTCAGAAAGTAAACTTTTGGACAAAGCTTACACCGCTACATGTTGTTGGTACAAACCTCAATTGGAGCTAATGAAAAGACACATGATCATTAGCTGATGAAGATGCTCGCCGCCTCGACCAGGCAGAACACTCGTATAAACAAAATCGAAATACTTTCAGAATGCCATTTATTGAAAAGTTTATCGCCGGCTAACCTTCAGACAGATGGCCGTTAAATTAATTATTGAATTTGCTACCTTTGCGTCGGACTACATACAATTAACAGCGTGCGTTGTTCAAAATTTACGGCTGTACCGTCGTATTATTTACCGTTATGTTTTTAAAGTGCAAATATATGAGTGAGTCACACTATGTGGCTCTGGCAATTGCGGTGATGATTTGACGAGGTTTCCGTCCAGTTCTCCATCGTATTTAAGTACGCCAGAGTCAAAAGTGGGCGATCCGTTTTCAGATAAGTGAAAAAACCTCGAGTACGAAGTAAAACCACAATCTAGTCACACAAAAAAACATCCAAGCTACTGATGCAATGTAAATGTTCTAGTCTTGGTATCAAAGCAGCTCTGGAGTGTTTAATTGTGCAGAACTGTGGCAAAAGCCCGAGATGCGGTACGTTTCGTCTTACGCCATGTAAACTAACAAAATGGACACTTAAACTATATGGAAAATAAAACGGTATCGTCTTTTTATTGAGTTTCATATTACATTGTTCGGAGAGCATCTTTCTCCAAACTATTTGCACAGTTTTTACGATATTTATAACTGACACCTTGGAATTATTGCTCTTAACATAGGCAACTGGTATTCTTCAAAGTTGAGTAGTTTTCATGTCTTCGTGCTGTTCCTCACGCGCAGCCTCTTCTGGTGCCATCATTTAGCATTATTCTTGCATGTTTATACACGTTGCAAAAGAAAAATTTACCGTTTTTCTTAAAATAACACATTGTAAATGTATTTAGCCAAAATAACGTCACATATTCTTTTTAAACGCACAAACGTTTCTGAAACCTTTAATTACATGAACGTAAGACAAGATCAGCTTTACCTCAATGTAGAAATTCATTTTCTTAACAGAACCGTCGTTGACTTGAAAAATATGATTTCTTTAACAAAATATCTACAAATCTACAAAAACGTTTCCGAACCCAATTTTTACGAATGTCCATGTATTATTATGTTCCAGTCTTTCTCGTAGGTTGAAATCTGAAAAGAGAAAAACAAATTGTTGTAAAATCAATTTACATAAGACTTAAAACCTTATTCACACGATAGACGTATCCGTGTTGTTTAAAATATACACAACTGTTTCAATATTTATAATGAATATCTTTACGAATTTGTCCCCTTTCAATCGATTGTGCATGTTCTAACGCCATTTTCTTCTTAAAATAGTAAGAAAAAATAATTGCGGAGAGCAGTGGGGTTTTTTTTCGTATATAGTTTCTTTAGATTATAGTCAAGTCAATCACCATTGCAACTGTTCTACTATAACACTAATTTTTCTATTGACACCTTATTTTAACTTGTGAGGATGACTATAGCTATTCGTCAACGTTTTAGCGGCGTATCGACGAAATAATGTAGAAGGGAAAATGTAGCGGACTTGAATAGACTACTCCAAATATAAACAAAATAAATTTTGTCCATTATCAGAGAATCGTTCTGCAAAGAACTGGTATACTAAGGCGGTCGCAATTCTATAGCATTTATATTTAGATCGAATGTAAAACTATATGGAGACATCGTGGGACTAAAAGGTGCTATGTAGTTTCTATGGTAGCTATTGCCTCGAGTATCAGACGAAGACTTGCTAAAATGTTAACGGTTTGTAGCACATCAGCGGGAGAACGCTATGTTACATCATGATTGTATGCTGCTGGAATTACTTTGTTTGGAAATAGATTATGGAGGAGTTGGGCTGTTAATAATCGGGGGAGGGAGCGAGACATGAGGACAAATCCGAGATACCTCATCTCCAGCAGTTTTGATTAGGTGTCTGTATCACTAACATGTCCTATTGGGAATATTCCCTTGGGAGTTGAGATTCGGCTATAAAGAATAGCATTAATACCTTTCTTCAATTTGTCTAGCAAAATGAGAAAACAATCAAATATCTTCACAGTGTATGTCCGTGGTCCTATACTGAACATCGAAAGTTCATTTGATGTACGGTTATTCAATTGTCTACTATCGCGCGGTATGATACCTTACCAAGGGTCGTTTGGGAATAGAGTACAGCAAATATATAGTGAACAACAGACAATAAGTATGGTCTAGCGATGAATCGACAAGTATCAGCTTTATCTTATTGTTAACTAAACATCCTACTTATAATGGCAGTTTACATTAATCTGGACTCTTCCTGGAAAACCGTCCGAAAAACTCATAAAAATTACAATATGTTGCTACTTATCCACTTTTCTTCATAAGCATCAGACTGAACTTCATTTACTGTAATCAATGTACATGGGTGGATAAACTTCTATTAACAGCATTTTCGTTATCATTTTGGACTAACACTTTCTTAGTTTAAAAATCAAAATCTAACTATGAAAGTGTTATAAATATCGAAAATACATTAATATTCACTTTTTAAAAGAAACTATTATTTTGTTTTGTGGAGCAATACGACCATACAAATCAGGAATGATTCATATGGGAGACTAAACAAATTGCAATATTGGAAATGTACTGGCGTGATATACGCTCTGTCATAACTATATATACTATACTGATTAACTTTCATTGAATGAACTGGCGTGGATAAAAATTTTCTCCTATTAAGTGTAATTTGAGGAAATAAAAAATGTTCCTATTTAAAGGATCATAGAGAAAAGTTAATGAAGCTACAAAATCGCTGCAGTATATAATTACGTATCTGCGGAACTGAATGCAAGAACTCGTAGAAAACCAATTCAAAAGAAGCAGGAAAAGGATTTAATGTCAATCCGAACACATGTATTGGGGTCATTTAATTCTAGCTTTCTCAATTCGACAAGCTCCTAGATTATTACTAAAGTAATTGACACACACAGATGATACGACGAAGGGGGAAATTGACAGCCGTTGGAAATAGCGAAGAAACGTCCGTATGTTTTTTGTCAGATAAACCGACATCAAAGAGATCGAGTCAATATGATTCTCCAATATAAGCCCCGATGAAAAACTAGTAAATTGTAAAATCTCCGAAAAGACTCAGCCAACCGGTTAAGCTGGGCAAGCCAGTACGGTTTAATATTAGAGTCACGGGAAGCAGGTACGACAGCCTCTGATTCCGTAAAGTCGAGTTCAAATGAGTTCTTCGGCAAACACAGAGGAAAGGGTATACTATGCGTCGCGTTAAAGGTTACAGATAAATAAGGAAAATTGCCAGTTTAGGGTTAAATGAGCAGATATATACATTTACTTGATATAGAAAAGAAGGGTTATCTAATTATGAGATGTCTATGCTCTCGAGGCCTGTCTTTAAAGATCACGGAGGTGACAACAAAAGGTTCCACGTCCATCCACTAGGGGGACATTGACGAGAGATAAATGGAGAACAGATTGCACTTTCCCCACGCCACAATACTCACTCCGGCGTTTGCTCATTTGTGCGTGATGCGCTGATGATTTCTAGAAACAGAATTGCCGATGGAATTTCAACTTAGTGTATAAAACGCGTCCCGTGAGAGACGGCTCTAATATCCGATATACGGCTCTTCGCGGCACTCTATCTTCAATTGAAGTCCTCGGTTAACACTTCAAGTACAATAGATTCCATGTCTAACCTAACATTGACCCGTGTCTAAACACTACTAGAACAAGAACCACTTACAACGAATGACAAACGTGTCAGAACAAACCCCTATTGCATCAAATAAAGAACAATATGCAGTGGCTTAAAATACAGAATACGTTTTGCGAAATATATCGTATATATGTATATATGATAACGATATGTACAGCTTTTATCTAATATGTTGCTTATTTTTTAAATGGTTTATATATATATATATATAGATAGATATATATATTTTTTTTTACACTGTAAAAGATGTGACTTAAAGTTACGGAAAATATAACTTTTGTTTTTTTCTACTTTCGTTTTGTTTTTAAATAATGAAAAATGACTGTTTGTTTGGTGTTTATTAAACTTCTTACTAAAGGGTATTTCAATTATAATATGACGATGGATTGCCAAATCCTTAGTCTCCCTGACACAACGCGAATAGGAAACTGAGGTGAAATCCGTTAAAACCGTTTCTGCGAAAACCGGAGTTACATCATGGTCTCCCTTATTATCCGAGATACACAGTGACACTCCAACCTTTGAGGTACATCAAAAGAAGCGCCAGCGATCCATCAATCTAGCAACTAAACCACTGTCGTCTGCCCCGGACAAATTTGTGCCTGACTCCAAGTTTCGTGGATTCGAAACTCTCTCATGTTTTAACCAATCCAAAACCAATGAGACAAATCGTTCCTTATAATAAACAATCGAATGGTTAAATTAGTAGCAGACGCCCCCTGCAGTCAAAACTGTAACACGTCCATAGTGTCCGGATCAAACAATTAACATGTATAATGTTAAGCAAACCGTTGGCACCGGAACAAACAGCCAATCAGATGGCCATCAGGAATCACCATTTTACTGACCGGGTGTTGCGCTTTAATCCAGACTATTTTTTGTTTATATTGATATGAGTATTTCTCTTAAATCATGGAAAGACTTGGTATGGATAACAACTTCTTAATTTATTGGATACTACGTTTCTTGTTCCTTTCATGTGCCAAAATCAGAAATATTAATCAGAAAGATTTTAGGTCAAAGAATATGGATATAATCATTTGGCTTTGCTTCTTAGTGCAGTTCAATCATGCCAGTCACAGGAGACTCGGTCAAAAGACGGCGACATACACTGACTTGGACCGACCCGGTAACAGACATTGTTGAATGAGGCAATAGTCTGTAAGCGACAGCGTGAAAGCCTCTTAGCGATGCTCCTACGAACGAGGTTAATAACTTGTCATATTTTTGGCAAGTCGTTGGCCTATTTGGAAATTCTTTAACAATATTGACATGGATTCACATACTAAAGCTGCCAGTTTTAGTGTCAAAATAATATATGTATATATTTAAAATGTAGAGAAAGAAACTTTCGCTTGCCTTCAACGTGATTCGAACTAGGATCTCTGGCTAGCATGGCCAACGCTCTAATTATCTGAGCTACATAGGCTTGCGATAGAACGACCTTCCAGATATAGGCTGCTAATCTGTCTTTATGGGAAGCATTAATACAGAGATGCTAAATTAGCATATTTTTTTGTCAAGCAATTGGACACAAACTTCTTTTATTATCTGGGTTATTCTGCATGATAATCTTGTTCAGACAAATAGATTTATAAATTTAAAGATATAATTAACGTAGAGAACGAAAATTAGGAAATATATTATTTGTTTTGTCGTTATATCGGAATTTTCGCGGACAAAAGTGAGAGAATTAAACAGCGGATTTGCTGCGATTTTGTATATTTATTTGCTCATTTGTTGGTACTAAGATATTTACATGAACATTTGTATATACACATAAACGGGGAATATTTACACAGCACACATTCCGAACAGTGATTATTAATCACGATATTGCCGCGAGTACGTTATTTCCAGTATTTTCTTCTCGATCTTCAGCTTCAACTTCAGCTTTGTTTGCTGGTTGGTTGATTGATTGATTGGTAAATTGATTAATTGATTACATGCTTTATTGTTTAATTGACTGACTGATTGATTGATTGGTCAATCGATCGATTGATTGACTGATTGATGGATTGACAGTATTTCTATGCTAAGAGCACTCTGACTTTGACGAGAGGGAATTTCAATCAATAATACGTAATTTTGTGATGGTTATCGTCTGTTATTTCACATACCGGATTAGAAGCCATTCTTCGAAATCGGCTACATACATGTAATATCCGACTCCAGACTGCAACAGACGGGACTCAAACGTAATTTAGATAATCGAATATGACGATGATTTATTTTAGCAAAGAAGAATCGTCCTTTGTGTATCAGGTACCTCTCATATTTTTAGTCATCACATTACGTTTACGTACCCGAGATGTAAAATTGGTGTTATTCTTGTATATAGATTTAAAACCCCGTTCATGCCGGCCGACACAACGGCAAATTGGAAATCGTATATAAAGTCACAAGATTTTTTATTTATTATCAAGAGAATATCGCTGGCACGGTAGGAACGATAAACTCATAGAAAAACGCAAGACATGGTATTGCTACAATTTCTACGAAGCAATTTACTCGGAATTACTTCTCCACTTTAGATAAAGCTTATCTAATCAGTGCCCTGTATAAAACAAATTCGTACTTCAGAAGTTCGGAATAAAAATGACAATGTCGACATTTATATAATATGCCAAGCTGGAACCAAGCCAAAGATAAAGAATATGCTTTTTTTCTCAAGCGGATTGGATATTTAACAGCGGATTCATATTTTTCTCATCTCATTTCGTCCACAAATTCGTTTACATTTCACAACCTCTGTCACCATTTTTTAATTATTATATTCTTGGTGATTGAGTTTTATGGGCGGGCTAAAATCGGTTGATTAGTCAAAGAAGCTTTGTCGACCATCTGCAGAAGAATTTAAAAGTCTTTTAAGGGCGATCCAGCAGTTTATGGACCTTTAACGTTTCCTGGTTAAGTCCACAGCCGTCAGTTCCGGAATAAACACGACACATGAATCTGCCGTATCTGACAGGACCAGACGCCTGTCCTGCAATCAGTTGCGAAAATGATGCCAGTTGGCGGAAAAAACAACTCTACTTGATAAATGAGCTTGAAATCCTCGTTCATGCATGTTTCTTGTGTTTGTTGTAAACTTTGCATGGATGCGCCAACGAGAGAGTTGTTTAGATAGCTATTAAAGTTTCCAGATCTACGTGAATAGGCAATAGACCTATTTATACGTAAACGTTCTGCACTTCATAATGCTATATGACCGTTAAGTTTTATTGCGTTCATCAAAGTGGTGGGATTATAAAACTTATAGCCAACGACTGTACTTGATTGATGAACTCCGAATACTCCTTCGGGCATGATTCTAGGATTTGTTGTAAATTTAACACGGATGTAGTAATAAAACAACTGTTTTAAAAAAAAGCGTACCAACTTTCGAATCTAGGTGAAAATATATGGGTCTCTAATAAAACCCTGTACATCCCATAATGCTAAATTATAGTTGTTTCGATGCTGTCCAATGCGATAGACAACTCACTAGTACCCGCTTTATTAAAAAATGATTGGGTCTCAAATCTGCTTGCACTTGGTTATAATGTTTGAGCAGATTCTTTCGTTTCTTATAATTTTTTCCTTTGTTTTAAATCATCTATTCAAAAACATCTATTCAAAGTAAAAAACTTTTCAAATTTGTAATTCAGGCAGCAAACTTATCCATTCGCCCTGATTCGGGAATTATAACTATATACAAATTGGCCTTGGTTATTATTGATTAATAATAATTTTGGCCTAACTTTATAAGCAACAGTCCTAATCTAGTCGTAAACTGTATGATTATTGTTGATTGACAAACGAGTTTGTAATCTCTCTCCACTCTAATTAACTGGACCCGGAAAATAAGCGTGTTGTTAATTAACTACTACGGTGGACAAATCGGGATAAAGGGTATTAATTTCAGGTTAATCCTGGAAGTCACGCGTGATCTCAACGGAGTGACGTTAACTTCCCCAACATTTGTAATTGATAGCCTCAAAGACACGTCATAAAAAATCTCCGAAGGTTTATTAACGTCCTCCATCACTTAGCGGTCTGTGAAGTGACCATAGAACACTGTCAATAACGGCCCTATAGTTATTTATAAATGAGCTTTTATGAGGACAGGTTTATATCAAATCTTTATGAATATCAAGGTCCATTAGTGATCAATATATATTGGTTATCGCTTATGAACTAAACCAAAAACAATTAATATGATACTTATTAGATAATTATTTAATTAAATGAGATGATACGTTAATTAATTTAATCTGACGAATGCCTATCATCATTTGTAGTAGTAGTAGTAGTAGTAGTAGTAGTAGTAGTAGTAGTAAAAAGATTCATATATATATATTAGACATTCACATAAGATGTTGGGATAATCGCTATTAGAAATTCTGCACTGAAAGTCAATAAAAAAAATTATGCGCAGTTAACCGGATCTTACTGACAATATTACTAATGAAATAAACAAAATTTTCCGCTCTGGTATTCAGTTATATTCATCTTTACTCGTATTTTAATACTAGTAGTAAAAAGATAGATATTCATATTGGACATACATATAACATACTGGGATAATCGCTATTAGAAATTAAGCACTGAAAGTCAATAAAAACGTTATGCGCAGTTAACCGGAGTTTACTGACAATATTACTAATGAAATAAACCAAATTTTCCGCTCTGGTATTCAGTTATATTCATCTTAACCCGTACTTAAATACTTATAATGCATGTTAATAAAAATAACAATCTTATAACTTATCTACGAATTTTAAAAAAGGGACGGATAAAGAAAGAAAGCACCAAGACAATTTACAAATCTGGCCGAACCTTCATTCGGTATAGTTAAATGGATCGGCAACGAATGATATCCACGTGTTTTAATGTAGACCCCACCCCATCAATCCCCTTGGAACAAAGTTCTCATTTTGTTTACTAGGATGACATGCTCTTAAATTAAACTTTTGGTAAAATTAATCAGCTTTGAAGAATTTGAAGAATTTTACGACATAGTTCTCCACGAAAAGAGAGCAAAAATGTATGTAAACGAAAGAGTATATTTTATTCGCGGATTTCAACCATATCTAGCTTTACGTTTAGTGAGTTATTTGATTAACGTACCTATAAAGCAGCTACGGCAGACATTTAAAGTTTTGGCCAAACTTGGCGGCGGCGCCTATCGAAACACGTATATAAATCCCATTTATTCATAACTTTCTACATTTAAGCTTAATAAAAAGTAGCATCTATGCGTTTGGCTAACATAATTCAACACCGTTAGAACAAGCGAGATTTGATTTTCCCCTCTTTTAAGGTCTTGCTGGACCCCTTGGGCTCAAAATGAACCAATTGTTTTGTATCGCTTAGATTAAAAGTTAGGTATTCAAACTATATGTCGGTGCAAAACATAAATCGAAATTATTTTACAAACAGTTCAATTTAAGCCTATAACTTAGCTTCTTCACGATCAAGTATTCAAGTCGCAAAACTTTAATTGCCTATTTCTGGCACTTCAGTTTTAAGCCGACACTACATTTTCCAT
>JAVFBX010195288.1:0-13040 GCA_034783855.1 Mopalia kennerleyi
TTTAATTCAGCCTGTTTGGCTGTGATCTCCCCTTTTTTCTTGATATACGTGATAAATCAATATCTACTCTTTCTTATAAATTTAAACATTATGATTCTAGATTGAGAAATTTTTGTAAATTATAACTCAAAAATTATTGACCATATATGAGCTATATGGTACACTTTATCTTGGAATCTGCCATTAGCTAAACACACTGTTTTAATCTGCATGTAAAACACCAAAACACATTCTCTTGTTTTGTCATTGTGCTTGGAAGTGCAAGTAAACATAAGTGCGAGTAAAAAGTGTCTCAAACGCGTAACAGACATGATGTCGCATTGCATCTTTTGTTTGATAAGCGATGAAACGTAGCTAACGTGACCTTACTATTCATGGCAGTGTTTTCCAAGCATTAATTATGTTTGTAGACAATCCCGATGGATAAAACATATTCGCAATTCTCAAATAACCGGTTTGCAGTGTTATTTGAAATCGTGATTAATTCATATGCCAATATGATGTTAACCAGATACCTATGGATTGGCCCAAATGGATCTCGTCATATTTTATGGACTTGAAAAGCAGTTATCAAGTCTCAGTAAATATTGGTTTTATGCTGACACACCTTTCGCTCTTAGAAAACTCTATGTGATGCGCTAAATCTATGAACTCAATTAACGGCATAAATGGAACTATAATCCGAAGTGAAAAATATGCGTTATCCGCAAATGTAATCATTAGTGTTAGCTTGAATGTTATGTGGAGTTTTATTAACCAAGTTTTCAAATACAAACACATTTGTCGATAGTGAAAACTAAATCTTCGTCTAACGCTACATTCTACATAGAATTGTTATGATAACGTAATGGCCATAATACCTTTTTCATGATATCCGTTGTCAGTCTTTAATTTCTTCTCTAAACTTTTCAACAACGGAGGGCAAATTTAATTCCATTTTATTTATGTTTCAAAGATCAATAATGTGTTGTAAGTTCTACAGAACTGCTGTGTTATATAGAATTTCCATCTGCACCTTGGTCTGTGCTGCTCCTGTGAGCCACCATAGAACTCAGTGTAGACACCACAGACTGGTTATCCAAAGCCCTGTTAGTCTAACAGCCAGTAAGTTGACGTTGCGTTACAAAGAGATGGACGTCACGTCATAATTAACATCCACTATAACGTTACGTCGCCTAAGAGACCGTCAACTAAATACAGCTTTGAACAACCCTCTCCAAGAGGCTATAAATATAAAATGTGAATCGAATGTAGCCTATATTTGTCTAGAACAGAATCCCATGGCCATGTTTTAAGGGTTTCAAACAGTTTAAGAACTGTTTAATCCATATATATATTCATGTATTTGATGTAATATTTATATAATATCAGACGTATTCGTATTCAACGAAGGAGGAACCAGAGAGTCACCCGTTTTGTGTGCATTTGAAGGCTGACCATAATTTGCCGTGAGCCAATGACGGTATTTACGACGCCATTTGTTCTTCACCGAAACCTCTTGACCTTATTAATTTTATATTGGGGAATTTAGGTCAGACACGTTTCTATGCTTTTTGTAAAGGAACAGAGGTGTTAAAATGATAGATAAAAATGAACAAATTTACTGGTTTTTGAAATCCTAAAATAACTGAGCCCTGTGTGATAAATGATTTAACAAAGAAACTATACAAACCGATTCTTTTTAAATGCTAGAAAGGCTTCAATTTTGATCTGTGATAATCTGAGTAGAAAATTCTTGAATTGAAATGTTAAAACTAGTAAACCGGTTGTTGTTGACGTACACAATGAGTGAACTGTATAAGCCTTGTTCACAAGTAGACTTTAATTTGATTCAGATGTAGGGGGTAGATATCATATTTCCACTTCAGGGGAAATATAAGATTGACCGTCACTTTACAATCTTAACTGTTGACACGGAAACATTATCAAAAATAAAAAGCTCCAAAAGACACGCGATAAGCTATACGATTCACAGTTGGAAACTTAATGTAGCTATTGACTTCACGCTCCAGTTATTCTCAGCAATTACAGTACATTCATGAACTAGTTATATTCAACAAAATCAGGACAATTTTGACATTAGCCTCTCTCGTACGTGTCGAATAAAGTTTAAGTAGGTCATCCGGAACCTCCGACAGGAATTTTACAACGTTTTCCGTGCTGCTGGACACGCCGAGGATCGGCTTTTCAGATTTTGGGGATCTATGCAGTTTTTAGGTTTTACGATTTTCTTCAATTCGGTTTTGAGTTATCTGATAGTCTATTGTCAATCGTTTTTGAGTGCAGTCAAACGGTTACAGAAATAGGGCTGATACTGTCATTAGATTTGATGTTTTCGATATACGATTGTTGAATGTCTGTGGCAGATGGGTTACTCGGGCGCTGTACTGTATTTTGTTGCCGATTTTAGTTCCGTTTTATGAGGTGCGCTGAGTGATACAAGTTTGTTGACATAAGTAATAACGAATCAGGGATTGGTGTCTTGCTGGGTGGCAGAGTCGTGAGTCGGTGCACTTGTTGATGAGGCGACAGACCACAATGAAAAAGGCGCTAGATGTCATCCTCGATAGGCTGGTCACTTGTAGTTTTTTTGGTTTTACATTGATTGATTGATTGATTGACTGATTGGTGTTTAGCTGATATAACGGCGGTATATTGAAACAATAATTGACACTACAGAAAACCATAAATTATGAATGTTTTTGATACTGTTGGGAAGTTAGTTTTCCTGTTGTGTTAAGTAAAGATAACAAACAAACTACCCTCAGTCGGAGTAGAACAAGCAAAGATTGATTGATTGACTGATTGGTGTTTTACGACATGCTTGATAGTATAACGGCAGTATATTGAAACAACAATTGACACTAGAGAAAACCCTAAAATATGAGATGGTTTTCATATTGTTGGGAAGTTAGTTTTCCTGTTGTGTTAAATAAAGATAACATCGCTGCTCTACAAACAAACTACCCTCAGTCGGAGTATTACAAGCCTAGAGGTAACTAACTAGAAAATAAATTACTTTGAGACAGACAGCTTTAGCCTGTATAATGTTGTATATCGATGAATGTGACTAGTCTTCGGCCCATAAAGTACACCCACTTTTTCTTGTGTGGCTGAATAAATATGTTACATTCTGATAAAATGTTTGCGATAAACCTTCTTCAAGCTCTCAATTCTATCCACACGATCCGGTGAGGTTTGATTTGTTTAGTAACCGCATGTTTTGTTGTCCGTACAAATATACATTAACGCAGTGAACACCCACTGTTGGCATATCATCTAGTCACAGATAAGTTGTCACAGAATTACATAAAGCATGATGTGGCTAAAGCAAACACAACTCTAAGTAGAATCTGAAATTGTCGCGCCAACATCCACACACGAGAAAATCTTCCTAATGCTCAAGAAGTCGTTACAAGTCTGTCTTGTAAATGCTGGCTATAGAGCGGTTTGGCTCAACTGACGATAAACAAGACGACATATATTGAGAGTACAATCAGTCGGTCTTCTATTTATGCCAGCTAGTTTTATTAATCCTAAACCTGTTCACTCTTAGTGAGTATTATATCTATATGCAATATTATGCCTCTTTCAATAGCATTTTGTCAAATGTGTTTGCACTATTGTGCTATTTTTATGCCTGATTTAATTCAACCCATTATATCCTACCTGTCAAAGAGCTCCATCATTGTTCAGTTGGTCGTAACAAGAAGACAGCTCCTGTCAATGTATGACAGCTCGCTTGTTATTTCATTATGACTATCACTGAGGAGTTTAAAATTATTAGTTAAAATTACTCTTGACGATGGTTTGATTAATAAACCGAAACGTTGAACAAAAATGAATTCATTATCTTTCTTAGGAGTTGTTTCTATACTTCACTTGTTATTCTTAGCTTTATATAAATATGTTTATGCCTATGTCTATTCCGGACAGCGCAAGTTAATTGTTAAAAGCTTATTTCACGGTAAGACTAGATGCTAGCTCAGACTACAATATCAATCACCAGATTCCGATGTGTGTTCGTAGATTCTCCCTAACGTTATTTCGTTATGTGTATCGTTATTTCTGTTTACATTCAACCATGGCATTCCACTATCAGTAATAACTTTACGTCTCACTGGACAGTTTTTACGTAACTTAAGTAGATTATATCCGTCAAAAAACTTCATAGCAGAAACATGTCCATGGTTTACCATATATTTTGCTTTTTTTTTGCTTTTCACATTTTTCGAATCTCATCTCGAGAAGTCAACAGTTATACCTTTGCTCTATTAGACCCCAAGAAAGTTGAGCAAATACTTAAATGAAGAAAACTGAGTTCATTGTGACATTTCTATATTTCTTCGTCTAATTGTGCCATTATCAGGAATTTGAATCAGCCATGTTGATATTTTGTATGTCAGATTTTTGAATAATTTGACCATTCAAAAAAGGCCCTACTAAAGTTGACTCGTACCTTGCAACAAAATAATAGAAAAATACTAATTTAGCGACCGTAATTTTAAGTATCATTGTAATACTATTTCTTGTTCTCTCACTTTCTCGGTGAAAGCAAAATAGATGGATATTAATTATTACTAAATGTTTTTTTTAAAAAGTTCGACTGGTTGTTGAGTTTTATGTTATAGGCCTACCGCTTACTTGTCTGAGTTTCTCAGATTAAACGAATGCTTGTTTTATTTTACAGGTATTAAGTTATACCTAGTTACAGGTATTTAGAATAAAAGATCTGCCAGTTTGACATGAAGTCGTCAGCAGCTGGATATTGCCTGGTCACCACTGTAGCCGTGTTAATCCGTAAGTCATATTTTATGTACATTTTATGAATGTGCTATTTTGTTCCTTGGCTCCTCCTAGTGAACGCTATACTCTTTTTAAATCAACTGAAGTAACTTTACAACGATACACCAACAGGAAGATTTTAGTAACGTTTCATTGGCAACAATGGTAGATATGCTGTGGCAACCATATCAATGTTACAATGGCGACCTGCACCAAAAAAAATAAATAAATAAAACAAAATAAAATAAACTCTGACCACCTTGTGCTAACATTTTTCTTATTGCAGTTTTTAACAATAATAGGTCGCAAGAAGGAATAATTTGTTAATTGTCGACGCTTTTATCTTTGATTAGTTACAACATACGGACAGAACCTAAACAGCCCTGTGTTCGACCAGCGTTTCTACCAGGCTAATGTCTCAGAAACGACAAAGATTGGCTTTGTTGTTTTAAATGTGGTTGTTGCCGATGTAGATTTGGGGATTGACGGCAAGGTATCGCTTAGATTAAACAGCACCATTAATTTTAACATCGAAGAAAATGGGGACATTGTCTATGACGGAAGGTTGGATTATGAAATTCCCGAACTAAGGGAAATAACTCTTGCTATCACAGCCTCCGATGGCGGATCGCCACCACGGGAGACAACCGTGCTGTTTTACGTCAGTGTTTTGGACGAAAACGATTCCAAGCCCACTTTCAATGATATTACATATAGTGCAATTGTTACCAACGGAACAAATGTAGGGGAATTTGTGATGCAACTTGAAGCTCATGACAAGGACTCCAACAGCAATTTGACATTTTCTCTAGCAGAGCCGCACGCCTTTTTTAACCTGGATCCAATGTCAGGAATTGTCACTACATCTCAGCTAATAGACAAAGCATCTATTGTCGGCACCGGTGACACTCTCTTCGTGTCTGTGCAAGTGAGCGACGGGTTGAGACGATCATTTGCAAGAATACAAGTAAGTATTCTGTCATATACATGTTTATTTCAAGCAGTGTTTTCAGTGCTGTCATTTGCTATAAATAGATTCATGAACCTTTCAGTAAAATATTTTGATGTAAACAAGGCAGCGTATATATCCTAGAAGCCCTATAGTAACCAATCTTTGTCTACATACTGAATTTTCTAGAAACTCTAGTGACCCAGTTATCCCCGGTAGTCACTTGTTTACATACTGAATTTTCTAGAAAATCTTGTGACCCAGTTAACAACGGTCAGTCCCTGTTTACTTACTTTCATTGCTTAGTAGCTCTATGTAAGACAATAATGGTCTGCTTAAATTAATGGATATGTAAGCCCACTGGTTTCACGAAGTAAAGTTCCTATTGACTTCTATAGAGTATCTCCATTCATATCGTAGGCCCATGTATAATCTATATTGTGTGCTGTGTAGTATCTGAAACGCTTCTAAAACGAAATTGAACGTTTATAAATTTAGCAAATCTGAAGAGCCAATGTAATGTCCGCGTTGTTTAATTTCCAGATTACAATTCCTGACACTAATTGGAACGACCCTACTTTTGAGACATCATTGTACGCAGCTACAATCACTGAAAGGGATAGTGGTCCTTCTATAGAGATTATTACAGTGAGCGCCACTGATGGGGACTCGGGTGACCAGGCGAAAGTAACATACTCTCTCAGCAACACCAGTTTCTCGGGTAAGTCCTGGTCCAAAACCCTGTGCCAGGTAGCGAAGTATAAATTAACAAGAATCTCTCTCTATCTCCGCATTGAATTTCTTGGTACACCGATATATGAGGTTAATTGACGTTATCGACCCGTTAGCATATATATAGATAACGAGGGTTTTCAAACAGTGCTCATGTATTATGGTAAATATTACATCAATTTATTCATTTCGCAAAATCACGACCCCGAGAAAAGACAAGTCCAATACGAGAATGATATTTGAGTAAAATACTCACAGGAGTCCATTTATTTTGTTGTTACACATATTTGTGGGATTATCATATAGTATTCAAACTATGTTTTGATAATCCCACTCTAGGGCCGTTTATTTCGGTTACACTAAATAAAGAGATTGATAAAAGACACAAAAATCGTTCCATAAAGAGATGACAAGTTTTAGTTTTGAGGTCAACGGATATTGCGACTTTATGACCTTTGTTGCTGTATCTTTTCACGAAAATAACACCAAAGTGATAAAAAAAGAAAACATTGTGCCGCGTGAGATAAAATTTATCATACTGGAGCCGAAGTGCCATAACAAATATCCCTTTTGCCTCTGAACACGGGAAATCACTCGGAATAATGATTTTGCTAAATTTATAAACTTATAAAATAAGTGATTTTTCTTGTATAACGTGGTCTGTCGTTGAATAACGTTCATGTATTTGTGTACATAAACACAGCAGAACATCGCAGAGTAACAGCCATGCCATTGGTGGGTCATCTTACAATAAAGAATGTAACGAACGAATTTCGTGTCTTCAAAATTAATATCAACAGTTTATTCGTTATTTGGGAATAACACTTTCTTAGTGTGAACATTTTTTAGTTCAGACAATTTTGAAGGTTGAACACTGCTGGCGATACGATGACTTACTATTAGAGTCGTGGGTTCGATTCCCGGACGGCTTTGAACCTGCAAAATTTTCTGAACTAGAATCTGTTCAAACTTAGAAAGTCTTATCCCAACAAAATGAAAATACAGCTAAAAATATAACGCCAGAACATATCCGTTGCATCACAGTAAAGAGAAATTGCCATACAATAAAGTTGCATTCCACTTTACCTTTGGATATTTAAAACGTACAGTTTGCGTTTCAATGCACAATATGTCTGGAAGCAGCCACGAGTATATCACGATTGTGGTCAGCATATAACGATGATTCCGTCAATTCAGTTCTTATAAAGCCTTGTAACGAGTAAAGCCAAGTAATTCAATCTGACAGCGATGTGGGCTTTTTGTGGTTCTCTGTATCCAATGCAATGTCATGTCAGGAAAACCTCTTGGGACCAATTACCTCTCGGGTAAATCACAATATAGAAAACTTGGAGGTGGAAATTGAAGTATTCCAGACTCGCATAAAAATAAGTTTTTCACAATCGACAATGTCTGAAGGTTAAGAAACTTCAATGGTCAGTTCGTGTTAAAAGAGGAAACGTATTTTTCCTCACTAATACATGACCAATTTCTAACTGGGTACGGACACTACACAGGGAATAATTATCTATAAACACAACAAATATGTCGACAAAGTTTCAATATTTTGAAATGCTAATAGCAAGAACATATATATATAGACATCTGTACTGAAAATAGGTGGCTTGGTAAAATTTTCATAGTCAAAATACTAGTATAATCAATATTTGTCCTGTCTTGTTTTTCAGTAAAATTGTGTGTATTTCATTTCCTGCCAAGTATTTCCATTATCGGATAAGGGTTCATACTAGTTCATAATAAAACCTTCTGATATCAAAGTATTAAATTCACCTTCTTGTACTGTAGTGTCCGTAACCACCATGAATCATATATTATTTTGAACATAATAACAGTTTTTATTAATCAACACACCATAACATATAACAGATTAATCGGCTTGATAAACAAAAGCCCTAAATATTTAAATGACCACTTGGGTACCAAAAAAAATGGAATATAATTTAACAGCTATTGAGGGGTACATCTTTTGGAGATTGTATTACAAACAGGCAACACAAGCAAAATAACACAATGCTGCAATACTGCTATCACTTCAGGGTCTATCTTGAATACAAAACTATCATTTAAAACCAATATTTTAGACGTTCAAGGCTTAAAATGAAATTGCTCATATTTGGTTACGGACTCTACAATTACAACAATATAATTGAAAAAGATCAGCTTTCACTTAATTGTATAAAAACTTTATAATTTTGCTGATTGAATGAGTAGATTTGGGGACAAAAAAGAAAAACTTCATGAGATCATTACAATTAACAATTGAGCGTATTGTTTTCAATGGCCTCTTCTATGGAAAATGTAGACATTTAAAGAGATGATGCAATTGCAATTTTCCATTGATGGCATTATTAAATATGTTGGAAAAACATGAAAGTATTGTAATTTATCTATAACATGTAATGAATATTGAGAATATTAAAACACCACAAAAATAGTTTATGAATACTTCCGTGTGTGTGTAGTGTCCGTAGCCATATTCAGGATCCTACAGCCATTACAATGACACAAATCTACCAAATATTGTTTGTTATTATTTTATTAGGACCGTATATACATATAGCAAAGATCAATATATTTCTTCTGGTCATGTATCTGACAACTTTACAACTCGTTACCCACCCTACATATTTTCAGAAAAACATAAAACTATAGTTGAGAATTTGTAAAAAAATATTTCTTGCTATCCAACTTGTTCAATTCTTTTTTTTTCGCCTGATTCACAACTCTTGAACTTTCACTTTATGCAAAAACATCAAAGAAAAAAACAGCAAACTGTAATTTTAATGCACATAACAAACAAGTAGAAATATCTATGAACATTAGATAACGAACCATCGATTTGGCTTTTTCTTCATATCTCTGCTAATTATTGTACGATTACAAAGCAGTCATGGAAATATTCCTAAGTGATCTGTCTACCTATTTAATATTCAAAATAGCAACTTATCACATCATGTCATCCTAAATTCATATGCCAAAGATGTGGAAGATTTCAAGTGCAACAGCTTAACGTTGAAAAAGTGCAAATTTTAGGGTACACATAGAGCACTGAAAATGTGACTAGAGCATTCATGGTTAAATGCTTTACTATCAAACTTTATTCATATCAGGAATAAAAATGTCTGAACATTCTGTATAACACTGGGAACAACAATTTGTTCTCTATATTGTGATTCACCCGTCTGTGACAGATCTTAAAAAAATGTAAAACAAAAAAAAGATCCGAATATACAATTTCTGTGTAATGAAGTAGTCGTATGTTGTATATTTGAATAGTTTGTCATAAGCAACATTTTTGTTGGAATGTTCGAACATGGGAGCTTAATTGTAAGTAACTTTTACTCTGTGAACAACTTTCCACACAAGTACCCAACAAGACAGTCCACACTCACGACGCGATTTGTCTGACGAGAATCTCATTATCATTGGGGTGACGAATTTTGTTGCTGGCCCATCAAGGGAGATGTATCAAGTCAGTATTTACACTTACTGACGACCTTATGACAAACACAGAGCTCTTTTACAGATGACGTACTTAAGTATTGTAAAAATAAATGTGCACTTCCTGTGTGAAAATTAATGTTCGATATGATATATTGTCTTTCAGACCAATTCATCATTAACCGGGAGTCCGGAAAAATTAGCTTTATTGGAATAATAGACAGGGACGTGACACCTGAACCAGTGATAACCCTCGATGTTGTTGCGACGGACAGCGGACATCCAACGAGATCGGCCAATGCTACAGTTCAGATCAGTATAACTGACATTGATGACAACGGACCGAAATTTTCTCAGAGGCTTTACTACAGGACAATCACCAGGGTAAGATAAGCACAAGTGGCCCGACGATTCTCTTTTTGATAATTTCTGACGGCCGTAAATATTTGAGATGCTTCCACAAATGTTTTTTTCTCTGATGTGATGTATATGTGATGTATTTTATTACTAAATGGAACCATAACTCCATAAGGACAAAACGATTCTTTGATATATTTGATATGTAAGAATAGAGAGAAATGCATGAAACAGTTGATGTGATGTTTATGGTTTATGATGTTAACCTAACATACACTCTTGGAAATATTGGTTCTTGGAGGGTTGTTTAGAAAAGAGGATGGCTCTTAATGGAACCCTAAGGACAAAACGGTTCTTTGATATATATTTGATATATAAGAATAGAGAGAAATACATGGAACAGTTGGTGTGAGGGTTCCATACAGAACAGAACAAGCCACGACTAAAGAACCTTGAAGGGTTTCATTAGAGCCATATTTGTCTTCGAGTGTAGGTGAGCGACGTAAGAATAAAATCTGCATATGCGTACATTTTCTCGGGTTTTTCTTCGAAGAACCGTACCAAAGAATAAAATTCAACACAAAACGACGGGTAACCGACAGTTCCATCTGACATTTAGTAATGAGCTACTTTTCAAACTGACAGGAGTTGTCAGGCTACCTTCAGATTGTAAACAACAGCCGAATCACCCCTCCATCAAATGGTGGTAAATACACCAAATGTGACCTATTTAGACTATAATATTACATTGACCAGAAACCTCCACTCAATTACTTCACATCAATACCAAATACTCCACCAAAAACAAATGTCCAGGAGCAGAACAAATAAAACAAGACAACACGCCATTTTTATTAAGAGCTATATTCGAGGCTTCATTTGAAGTTCATAATAGTGGTCTTCTAACATGTTCATACTCAATGCTAAGCCCTGATTGTTCATTTTTATCTGTTGGCATATCGCGCACTGGCTACAATAAATAGTCTAGCACGTGTAACTCTTGTTAACATTCGAAACATGTATGGTTACTTTGACTTGCTTACACGATTTACCGACATGCAAGATCAACATTGAATACAATGTAAACAGTGATAAAAAAGGCAGATTATGAATACAGAACAAAATAAATGATCCATTATTGATATCTGCACCCAACAAATCTCTAAGAAACTTGCAACATGACCAGGAAAACTTTACGAAGGTTTTGTTGTAATTGATCAAAACGTTATTAGAAGTGGATTGTTTTTCAAGGGTTTTTGAGAAATTAATAAATCAAACAGAAAAAAGTCCCGGTTGGTTCCTTTAAATAACTTGCTGTTCGGAGAAAATTCATGATTAACACGAAGGTCAAATTATTTATTGTTTGCAAAGAGTGACTCGACCAAAGGCTAGGTGTGTGTACTGTGGGTTTACCACGAATCGAGTGATTATAACAATTCAACCTGTATGAAATCCCCAGTGCTTTATCAATAGACCTTCATTGTTAATATCATTTTTTTTGTTAACGGCTTAAGCCTCAATCGTATATCATTTACACAACTAACGACTTTGCAATGTCTGCCAATGTGGTGGATTTTTGTATTTATACTGGTTTCTGCTGATGTTTACTTCTGACATTGTTGGGCGGTAGGCCCATTACCGACGTGGTGTAAAATTCCAACCGCTCGTTTGTGCTTTTAATTATATGTCCCACACGACTATTTATATGATATCTCTATTTATTGCATCTTCAGTTTCATTTTCCTCGCATTTCCAAAAGGAAGTTTTTTCAAAAAACATTACTAGCCATCAGAAAGAAATTATGAACTGTAATATTTTTTAAAATCCATGCATCCCTGTCATTGTGTGTACATCTATACATGATGGTATGGTATCCTGTACTCCTCAGTGCTTTACTGTCTTTTACTTTGTTCAAAGGATTTTCCGAAAGACGCAAAGATAGATATATTTCCTCAAGCGATGGACATTGATAAGGGAGAAAACTCTGTGGTGTTTTATAATCTTTCTTCTCGAGGAGCAGATATATTCAATATGAATAACCTAACAAGGGTGGCCTTAACAAGATACAGCTGTAAAATACGATGTGCGTTGAGCAATGCGACATCGTTTCAGGTAACTATTAGACTAATTCATGTAACGTCCTACAAGCAGCTATTGTAATCCTATGACCTACTAAAGGTAACTATTAGACTAGTTCATGTAACGTCTTACAAGCGGCTTATAATAATCCTATGACGTACTAAAGGTAACTATTAGACTAGTCCATGTAACGTCTTGCAAGCAGCTTATTGTAATCCTATGACGTACTAAAGGTAACTATTAGACTAGTCCATGTAACGTCTTACAAGCAGCTTATAATAATCCTATGACGTACTAAAGGTAACTATTAGACTAGTCCATGTAACAGTATTATTTAGTCCATGTAACGTCTTACAAGCAGGTTATTGTAATCCTATGACGTAATAAAGGTAACTATTAGGCTAGTTCATGTAACGTCTTACAAGCAGCTTATAATAATCCTATGGCGTACTCAAGGTAACTATTAGACTAGTCCATGTAACGTCTTACAAGCAGCTAATTGTAATCCTATGACGTACTAAAGGTAGTTATTAGACTAGTTAGGGGGCTATTTTTGTATTGTTATAAAATAAACGATAGCGTGAAACAATCAAGGCCGCCGTGTGAAGCAAACGTTGTTTATATTACCAGCCACAACCTATGTAGTGTATTGTAACGTTGTGAAACATACAATTATATC
>JAVFBX010195299.1:1153-13039 GCA_034783855.1 Mopalia kennerleyi
CTTTGACTATGGAATCCGATGGACTGTCCACAGTCGTGTGAGTGCAGGTATGAAAACGATAAACAGCGATGGATGTTCGTGTTTCTTTAGGCGTGTGGGTATCTTTTGGTCCTAAGCTTTGGTCGGTAAGTCCCTAGCCCAAGCCGTGTGGACGATGGAGAAAGCGGCTTCTTGACACAGCGAATAATTCAGCGACAGACAAAAATGGCCTATGCAGCAGAGGAGTTTTGAGTGACATCACTCGTTGACGCCAAAACCTAGCCTGTGAGCCAGTGCACGAAGAAGTCGGTCAGCTCAGGCTGGGTTTTTCGGTCAACCAGTGACGTCATGCAAGCCCTCTCGATAGCCATGGAGTTAACACAGCCCCAAGACTGTATTATAACCCTTTTAGTGTATGGACACTCTATAAACAGAGTAGTTTATTCTTTTTTCTATTAAGTCTTTCATGTTTGACACCGTAAAGAGCCCAGTACACACACCAAGGTACAGCACACCTCAAGACTCGTATGTTGAAGGGTATTAGGCTAATACACCGTTAAACGTCAGTTCCCCCGATGTCCCTCACCAACCCGCCTTAGGTGTTATTCGTTTTAAAAACGTAGTACTATAGAGAGTCGTCTGGGTTATTTGTCATTCATTTGGGTGGTTGGGCAAAAGGTACAAAAAGAGCCGGTGTTGTGACAGTGTGTTAGTAAACGTCTGGCCTTTTTACGAGAGCGGACGTGTGTGTGTGTGATTGTTTATGAGGACTATGGCTAAACCACGACGGAGACAGCGTCAAGTCGCCATGATGTCGACAGGTGGGATACCGTGGAAGCGCATCAAACAGAAGCGAAAATTGCGTCTTGTCGCCATGATGAGTACCACACAAAGCGCCAAGACACGCCCTAAGCGCAGGCCTAGACAACACAAAGCGTGTCAACGAGTGTTTAACGCCTATTCGAACCTTGTTCAACGCCAAAGGAAACAACGAGTGGCCACAACCCATGGAAACGCATCGGATTTTTTTTGATCGAACCCACCCATAACCCGTACCAAGGGACCAGAGTGCACTCCATGACGTTGTTGACAGCGATAGATTGGTTGGCTCCGGTGAACAGGTTAGAGCTGGTTGACATAGAGGCGTTCGTCGGCGCTCCCGCTATAAAAGGGAGGTGGTTTGGTGGGTCCCATTTCACCCGAACCTGACTGCTGACCTGTCCGCTGCTCGACGCCCTGCTCTCTCGCTGCCTAGTCGACTGCCTGGCTTTTTCAAGCTGCTTGCCTGCCAGAGCTCTTCAGTTCACCGCTAGCCACCTCATTTACCAGCACTGACCATGCCGAAACGAAGCACACCGAAGACCTTTACGCCAACCACCACGCCTGTAGAGAAAAAGAAGGAAAAAACAGAGAAAGCCCTTCTGCCCCACCACCACCATCAGCGCCACAACACTCAACGCCACAACCCACGCTACAACCCGCCGTACCGCAATCCGACCTCAATCCGACACCACATCGAGGTCTCCCCAGTGAAACTTGCCTGTCCCAGCGTATAAAACTGACTGTGCACCCCGATGGCATCATCTTCACCCGAGGATAAAGCGGATAACTTCGCCGTCAAGCAGAGCGATGGTCGGTTCGAGAGTGTGTTTACCACCTTTTGAGTGTAGGAAGAGGTCGCCTTTGCCGATATGCTCGATGCTACACCCCAGATGGAGCTCACATCCACGACGCCCAACACCCCTGCCACTCACAGCACCCACATCACTATCGCGTCTTTTACCGAGGCCTGACGGTCGATCTAGAGCAGACCGATCAGCAACCCATCACGTCAAGCTCCCCTGAACCTAAGCGACCCTCGCGGTGTCCGATGTACCTCGAGTGTATATCAGGCGTGCTTTTGTCGCGTGGGGCTCAGTATGCAGTCGACGTTTGCAATGTCATGACGGAGGGTAAACTTCATTGGGCGCATATGGTTGCCTCGGTGCAGGATTTACGAGCTTACAAAACCGTTCTTGTTGACGATGTTTGAAGATGGACGGGTGAATGTCGGTCGTTTACTCGTATTAAAACAATTCACCAACGACATGTGCGATCAAGCCCAACACCCCGACGCTATACGTCGCTATTACGAAATAACCGTGTTACCCACGCTGACCGACGTGTCTCAACCCACGATCACCGTGCTCGGTGTCTGGCGTGCGTCGTCCTGTTGAGTCGTTCCTGTTAACACCCACCAGCGCGAAGCCGCTTATCGCACAGTCTTCACCACCACCACCAGTATGGGCAAACAGAGGAGGAGGCGGCGTCGAAAGAGTGACACAGCGATCACGAGCCAGGCCTCGTCCACAACAGCGACCTCGACGGTCGATACGACGTTGCGACGGTTGCATTACTACCCCAACAGTCCAGCTTCCTGCAGCGGTGTGAACGGCTTATGGCAGGTGGTACGCGATCGATTCGTCAACGCGACAAAAGCTCAGGTGGTGGCGTGGTTGAAAGGGCAACCCACCTATACGTTACACCGACCTGCCGGACGCCGCTTTCGACGGAATCCAGTGATCGTCGGCAGTGTCGACAGGCGGATTTGTTGGACATGCAAAGCTTAGCCAAACAGAACGACGGTTACCGCTATCTCCTCACCTGTATTGACATCTTCTCCAAATACGCTTGGGTTATCCCAATTCGAACCAAAACGCCTTTAAGACCATCTTCGTCAAGGGGCGTCAACAACTGTATTTACAAACAGACGAAGGGACGGAATTCCTCAACAAAGGCTTTCAATAGTTTTTACAACGCCACCAGGTGTTGTATTTCCACACTTGGAATGAAACGAACGCCTCGGTGGTGGAGCGGTGTAATCGGACGTTCAAAGGTCGAATGTACAAGTTTTTTTTACAGCTTCCAATACACGACGCTACATCGATGTCGTACAAGCCTTGGTGGAAGGGTACAACAAGGCGTATCACCGCAGTATTGGACGAGCACCGATCCAGGTCACGGTCGAGTAGCTAAAACGTCGTCCCCCAGCGTTTGTACGGCCCGAACACGACACCCCTAATGCGAGATCGATTTCAAGTGGGGGATCAAGTCCGTATCAGTAAAGTCAAAGGCTTGTTTGAAAAGGCCTATTTACCGAATTGGAGTACAGAAGTCTTTCGCATCAAACAACGACACCCTCGACGCCCGGCCGTGTATACGTTAGAAGACTTGAACGGCCAGGTGTTGGCGGGTACGTTTTATGAGGATAAACTACAACACGTCACTTAGACCCCGGGGGATTACTACCAGGTGGAAACGATACCGAAGACGGGAAAACGCCGGGGAAACCCCTTCCATTGGGTCAAGTGGTTAGGTTGGTCCGCGAGTTTCATGGATCCGCGCCACCGCTTTAAGACCTATTTAAACGACCCCACATCTGCACGGCGGTTAGTCGCCGGACAACACTCGTTGAAGAGACCTCGTGATCGGTATGGATCGACAACCCTGGTGGTCTAAACTTCCTGTTGTCAAACAACGCGTCGGTGTGTTGTGTATTGCCCTACTCACATTAGGACTGGGTGGGCGACCACAGTCTGGACCAACATAACGTCCCTCAACGAGCTACGCGGATCGAGCTCAGCAAGCGCGCCAACCGCACAACGCTACACCACCACCTCAATCTTTTTTACGACCACCCCAGTCAACGACAGCACGACAACCCACCGGTAGCGATCCCAATATATGGATACACGTTTTCAACACCCGTTCACAGCCCTCATCGCTGGCGCGACGGTGAGTGGTAAGCCGTTCTTCACGCGAGCGCTGCTCCATCACGCGGCCAGGTTGACTCACCTCGCCCCGGAGAGTGGCAGCCGCTCTACGACACGATGCCCTGGTGGACTTTCATGACGGTTTGCTCAATCGAGGGATGTTCCAACCTCACGGTCGTCGTCGACGATCTCATGGCCAAAGCCGACGAGCGTGACGGCGATTTTTACCAAAGGAAGTCATCATCGGAACGTGAGAGCCTCGTACCTTGTTCAAAACTTGTTTCACAAGCTAGGGAAAAGACAACCGCACGGTCAGCTTAACCGCACAGTATTCAGTGCTGTTTAAAAACCCCAGGGATGCCTCACGAATCAACCACATCGCCAAACAGATGTTCCCGGGTCATACGGCCTTTATGCGGGAGAGTTTTGAGGACGCGACACGGGAGCCCCACGGGTATTTACTGATCAACTTGAAGCAAACCACGCCCGATCATCTTCGTTTACGCACAGACGTCGTTCTCGGCGACATGCACGCCGTGTACATGCGGAAGGTATAAAACCCGACCGCAGACGGTCGCACAAGTCAATCTTCGTGAAGAAACATTTACCGACGTTACGTGTCTTGGCCACAGCTCCACCCGACGTTGCCCGTGTCCTGTTCCGTGGTAGCGACAACCGTGTGTTGACGTGTTTGTGCGAGTGCGCTAAAAATACGTTACAGGGGAGAGTCCCGCCCACAACACGCCAGAAGGCTCAATTGCAACCTTATGTCACGTGAGGGAACGTCATCAAAGTTGGATACCATCAAGGACTGACTCGGAGACCACTGGCTTCAAACATGATTTATTGTTTCCCCTCAAAACACAGGAATGGAGTCCCTGAATGGAAGTACAAAGTTAGATAGAGTTAGTCACACTATCAGTGCGATATATTCGGTCTGCTGTGTCAAGCCTAAGCAAAGCAAAAGAGTCTGATATCCACAAGCGTCGCTAGTTTAAACTGTTTTATATTAAACTGCAGTAGACATTTTATTGACGCATATGGATAGGCTTGTTTTTATGCGTTTTTTGATTCAAATGACTTCCAAGCGTAAATTTCCTATTTCTGTGAAGAACTCGATATTTAACATCAACTCTGCACTTTGAACTTTCGGGGAGGCATTACATGAACTCGTGAAGGTGTTTACCAGTATGCTAGAAGTCAAATGATTGAGATACTGTTTTATGCTGGAAAAAAAGAGCATTTATATTGTTTTTATTATTTTGTCAAAACTCGCTATAATTATTTGACCAGATTCTAGGTTATATACCCGTAGCTAATAGAACCCACGCTCCTCAAAGTGTGGCACCATATCGACGGTAGTGGAAGCACATGCGCTTAGCCAACCTACATTACATTATAGAAATGGAAGATTAGACAGCTTGAGTATCAGCAACAATTGTACAAGTACAATAGTAAAAAACTTATATTTCATTGGCGATTCCTGTCCGATGTAAATTTCATCTTCGTATACTGTAGCTAATTAACATACTTTCTATGGATGAGTGGCTGCAATTAATTGCTGGCGATTTAGCACTTCACTCTCAATGTCGTTGGAGGGAGCTTCCTGTTGTCCTGGGGATTTCTGGGCTAAAGAGGATCAGGAAGCCGATATGTTTGTGATGTCTTTGTATTGTCCTGTGTTTGTCATGTGATGTTTTTGTTTGTTGCCAATGGTATCGGGGTGGTTTCCTTGACCCATTGGGTTGCCACACCATCACGTGCTCCACTCACGATCAGGTCTCAACATAGCATCTTCACTGTTAGAAAGTGCTATTACAAGTATATCGAATGCAGCAGTATAGAAAGTATAGAAAAGTGGCATTTGCTATAACATAATAAGGAAAGCTTGCGCGTTATCAAGTACTAATTATTTTGTGCGTTTTAAGTAGTCCGGAGCCATCTTGGCACCCCATTACATAATCTTCTCGAGCCAAGAGTCTTATCTCGAGCTACTCTGCATTAAAATCCTTGGCTGATTAAGCACATATAAATATAATTTATCCTGGCGGATAAAATGACCAAGTTTCGAGTTAAAGAGCCGATAACATATGTTGATAGTTATAGTCTAGTTTTGACAATTTGTTTAACCTTGTAAAGCACTGTTAGCGTATAATTGAAGAGTTAGTTTCTGTAGGGGTGGGTACATATGCAATACTCTCGTTGAGTTAGTTGAATACCCCAAACATATAATCCTTTTTTCGAATGATCACACAGCTAACGGTGTTTGATGTATTGGGGCCTCTCAGGTGTGTCGTCGTTGTTTTTTTATGTTATTTGGTTGTTCCTGTTAATATAATCCCGCTCGACCACGCTTACCACACATGCCGCGCAGCAAATATGATTTAAACAATATTTTATTCTTTTCAAAAAGAAATGGGATCTGCGAACAGGCTAGGCCTATATCAACACATTTCACGAATGCGCAGCAAATATGAGTAGACAGAAGAGGGGAAAACGAAACACCAAAACGGCGACTGCGTTAAGTCGCTGTTTAAGACGTTCCGCCGGTTGTATTACGAACCCAACAGCCCGGCGGCCTACAACGATGTGAACGGCTTATAGAAGGTGGTACGTGATCGAGGCGTCAACATGACAAAAGCTCTGACAGGTGGTTGCGTCTTTAAAAGGACAACCCACCTACGCGTTACACCGACCTGCTCTACGACAATTTCGACGGAATCGTGTGATTGTAGGGGGTATCGACAGTCAATGGCAACCGGATTTGGTGGACATGCAAAACTTGACCAAACACAATGACGGTTATTGCTATCCCCTCACCTGTATTGACATCTTCTCAAAATACACTTGGGTCGTCCCTATTCGAACCAAAACGGAGAGTGATCTTTGCCAAGGGACGTCAACTGTTCTATTTACAAACGGATGGAAGGACGGAATTTCACAACAAAGGATTTCAAAAGTTTTACAACGTAGTAAAGTGTTGTATTTTCACACCTGGAACGAAATGAAAGCATCGCCACTCGAGCGGTTTAATCGTACGTTCAAAGGTCGGATGTACAAGAACTTTACAGCGACTAAAACACAGCGCCACATCAATCTCGTGCATTTTTGATGGAGAGGTACAACAATGCGTATCTCCGCAGTATTGGGCGAGCACCGACCACCATCGATCACCAAGATGTCGTCCGTATGAAACGGGTGAGCCACTCCAGAAGCGAGCTCAGTTTCAAGTGGGGGACCAAGCCCGTATCAATTAAGTCAAGGCCTGTTTAAAAAAAGCCTAATTACCGAATTTGAGTACGGAACAATTTCGAATTAAACAACGGCACCGGCACAGAACAAACCCCCTACAGCGTGTCTACCCGCATCGATCACATCCACCTCAGCAGCCTCAACCACCCTCACCAACCTAATCTATCCAGCACTGTCACCGGTAGCACTGGCACGGTCAACGTCATCGACAACGTCAGCGCTTACACAAAAGTTATCACTTACACCAACATCACTGACAACGTCAGCACTTTCACCACCGACAGTGTCACACCGGCATGGAAACGCGGTTTCAACACCCGTTCACAGTCCTCGTCGCTGGGGCTCCTTATCAAGGGAAGTCATCATCGAAACTTGCCTGAGTGTCGTGTACGTAGTGCAAAACCGCGCGATCAGCTTAAATGCCCAGTATTCAGCTGTGTTTAAAAATTCCAAGGACGCCTCTCAAATCAACCACATCGCCAAACAGATGTACCCGGGTCATATGACCTTTGTGTCTGAGAGTTTTGAGGACGCTGCTTGGGAATCCCACGGGTATTTACTGAATGGCTTGAAACAAACAACGCCCGACCATCTCCGTTTACGCACAGGCGTCGTGCCTGGAGATGTCCAGTACGTGTACATGCGTAAGGTTTTAAAACCACAGTGTAGATGGATAGACACTATGTCAGCTCGAGCGAAGAAACAGTTACCGACGCTACGTGTGTTGGCCACAGCTCCGCCAGACATCGCCCGCGCCCTGATCCGTAATAGCGACAACCGTGTCCTGATGTGTCTGTGCGAATGCGCCAAAAAAGGATGAAGTCGGTGAAAAAGATGGCGTTGGCGGAACCTCGGTTCTTGGAAAGGTTGCAACGCTCCGCAACTACGAAGCCTCATTCAAGGACCTCAGCAGCCCGGTCGGAGCTTCATCCCATATGGTGGTCTCGCCCCCAGTTGAGCCTCACAGTAATCTCTCAGCGATAGCCCCAACCAAGCGGCGGGGCGGCTTACCCACCACAAGGAGCACGCCGCGGAGAGCCGCACGACAAGCCACAGGGCTCACGCCACGGAGAGCCACAGGGAGACCACGAGAACAACCACTACGAAACCACCCACCACTTGAAATCCCACGGGACGACCCACGCGGCGACAGCGAAGGCCACCTCTCCGTTGGAGTCACGTGTGGATGCGTGTGGGGGCGAGATGTTTACGTGACCCAGCAACTGTTCCATGGGGTTGTTTCCTAACAATATGGTCACCCATTACACGACCCAACTCCCCCAAGCTGGCCTGGTGGCCGGGGAGTGGGAAAGCGGCTTTATGGCTCTCTATTACCCCCACAGTTGGTTCAATATCCAAAAAGACAAATTCTTCATCGACATCATCCAGCTCAAACATAGATCCGCTAAACTCTTACACCGTCTAAGTTTCCTGCAGGGTACTGTCCAACATCACGCCGCTGGCAAAGGGCTTGGACGGTATGTTGATACACAACTGAAGCGGTTGTTGGGTATTAGTTTTTACACCATAGTCACCGTACCGAGTCATGAACCGTACGAAGGGATATCGAAGGGTCTTGAGGAGATCGATACCGGTCTTCGAGCTTTGTTCGTGTACTCTGGTCGGGGACACCCTCGCCCCTCTGTTGTGGACGATGAGCATCGATCACAAGTGAGTCGTGAATTTTAACATATTCAATACCTCCCCGTGTAGAAATCACCAACATGGAAATCTATATAAGAGACGATTGGTTCCACTCTCGCGTGAGTAAGGTGATCGTAACACGTTACTTTCGATGGAAGCGGAATGTCCTTTTCACCCAACACGATATCGGCTCGACAACAGGTTAACATTAATTACTACACGTGACAAGCCGGTGGGTGTAGGTTAAACGTATTTAAAGGCGGTTTCCACCAACAGGGTCGTGGTATAGGAAACATAATAAGCAGCATGTTCAAATTGGTGAGACCCCTGGCACTGCAACGTCCCAAAGCGGTCGGTCAACAGGCATTGAGCAGTCGTCGGAACGCCATACAGCATGTGGTCCAGGTGGTACCTATTCAACGGGTTACGAAACGGCGTGCGACCGAAGCCGCCCAACACCTGATCACCCAGGCCAAACGACAGAGGATTCCATCAGGACAGCGTACACGAAGCACACCATTCAAGTCGTTTAACCTTTCGGTCACGGGATATAAAAGAACACTCGAGACGCACTGGCGTCAGTCGAGCGCGAACTGCCGATCAAACGCCAACGTGTGAAAAGCAAGTTTGATTTTTGGGCCCTGTGACCGATCCCTGGGTCAGCTTTAGAGACGGTGGGCCTGTGGAATTTCGCATTACCAACGCTGACAATTTGTACATTTGATATTTGTCTCCGTCGTCATATAAGTGAAATACCCTTGAGTACGACGTTAAACACCAACCAAACAAACAAAACCAACGCTGGTAATGACATGTACCTGGATGTGACCACCACATTTTTGTACGTCATAGCAAAATCGTCAAAGGGGAAGGTACAGATTTGGTGGAGGCGGCTTATGTCGGCTCGGCATGATCGACAACACAGCTCTTGACGGCACTTATAGCGAAAACCTCGTTCACCTTAAACACATGGACTTGAACTGCCTAGCTCTGCACATTAACGGTCATCGAATTCCGACACAACCCCTCAAAACGCGCTGCAACGACAACTTGTACGTGCGGACGTACTTCAACTTGTTGACCGGTGTGGAGAAAACCTACCAGGATGAAGGGAGCGACATCCTCTGCCACGAGTTTCAAGGCGGCTACACCTTGATCTGTTTCGAACTGTCCCCCACTTTGTACAGCGACGCTGAGTTTGGCCCCATTCAGAAAGGAGACCTCCGACTGGAAATGAAGTTCCGGACCGTGCTCCCAAAAACGATCAAGGCTTTCAGACTTACAGGTTAGACGATATGAACACCTCACAACTTCAGCGG
Source organism: Mopalia kennerleyi (assembly GCA_034783855.1). Taxonomy (NCBI): domain Eukaryota; kingdom Metazoa; phylum Mollusca; class Polyplacophora; order Chitonida; family Mopaliidae; genus Mopalia; species Mopalia kennerleyi. The sequence continues at coordinate 11,100 of JAVFBX010195299.1, forward strand.
GTTTTGAAAGTGTTTCAAAGCGTGCTTCCCCAAAATCAGACCACCCCACCCGCACCCCCCAGTCGGGTATATTTTAAATGTGGTCGACCCGGGGAACGTTGGGTGGCCGTGTTCTCTGATCGTGACGGTCAGGGCGAATATTTCAATTCGTACAGACTACCACCATTGTCGACAGTGATCACACAGTGGGTGACCGAGGCGACACGACTCTGGATGTGGATGTACTACGCCTTATACCGAGCTCCAGACCTGCTGATGTCGCATATTTTGGCCCTGTTTGAACGCCCGCCCTTTGATAACAACTTGATGGTGTACGATTTTATAGGACGTGTTTTCCTGGTCGATGCTCAGTTTTTGGATAACGGAACTGAATTGAACGTTGTAAAGACACAAAAAAGAAACAATGGGTTCTAGTGTTATTGTTATCGTTTGTGTTGTTGTTCTAACACTTATTAAAAATGAAAGAAAAATGTTTGTTATTATTTCTTGATAAACTTTGTGTTAATGTTGTCGTGAGGTCGTATTTGTGGTGTAGTGGTAGCTCATCAGATGTGGTGATGGAGTGGTGGTGAGTGTGTGTGGGCGTGAGTGTTGTGTGGGTGCTGTTGGATTGCTATTGCAAATTTGGAGAGACCTCTTTCGTAAGAATTTGCCTGGACCTTGATGAAGAAGAAAAGGTGGCGGTGGCGGTGATGGTGATGGAAGTTGAAAAACGTCGTTGTTGGTGGGTGTGGTGGCAAAAGGTAGCTGGTGGTTGTAGAAGGTCGTTGGTGGTGGTGGTTGAAAGTCGCTGGTAGTAGTAGAAGGTCGCTGGTGGTGGTAGAAGGTCGCTGGTGGTAGAGGCGTGTTGGTGGTTTCGTTTGATAGATATCTGAGTAGGTAGTAGAGGTGCCATCATTTAGGACTTTGCGCTTTCCGTAGAAATAGGTAAAGGCTGCCTTTTGTTGGGTGTACGAGCGCATCTCGTTCTCTCATCCAGTAGTTTTGACGTCATTATTTATGATATAAAATCAAGGTTTCATTTGAAACACAAAAGTAGTGCCTGGGCCCACACAGAGGTGAACGCCAAGTGAACCTATGGTAGAGATTGACACTTTTCATGCACTTCGGTCACCCCGCACGATGCCATCACGTGCAACCTGTGTATTTCTAGAACTAGGTCAAAGAGACACGATCAAGGTCACGCCAGCTCGTACAAGGCGCCGCTCACCGTAATACACCAGCAAGGTCAACAACAACCAAACATACGCCAGCGTGGTTGTGCATGTACTTTTGCAGAATCGGAGTATCATATTAATAACTCAGTCATTGAATTACATAATGTAACTGCCAGAATTCCTAAACAACTAGACGACACACCTTTCAGACACTCCGGTGATCCCTACACGATGCCATCACGTGAAACATGTGACGTAACGTCGAGGGCGCCCGTTGCTTAGTACACCAGCAAGGTCAACCTTGGCCTCGCTTGCACTAGACACAACAACCCCGCCTTAATACGCAATAACGTACAACCCTTCCTTATCCGTAATCCACAGCCCCGCCCCTTAGTACTGAATAATGTATACAATCCGCCTTTATCAGTAGTCTCGAGCGGCTCCGTATTTCTGATAACGCACACATCCTTATTTATATGTAATGGGGCGCCCAATCTAATTAAAATTAGATCTCAAAAACACTCCTCGTGTTTTGTTTGTCGCTATATTGAGATCTAAGGCAATCGCTCGACAAACCCTGTCCCATTATGTCAATCTCACTGCGGTTCACGAAAGGTCACAGTTTGAATTGTCCAATTAAAACACAGATAACACGGGGTGGTAAACAACCAATTCAGCCAAAACAAGCAAAAATTGTCCGATTTTTATCTGTGTTAATGTTGTAAGCCGCATAAAAATTGAATTCCACTCAAAGTTTATTATTTGAATGGTGTTTGTTGATTG
>JAVFBX010195310.1:0-23618 GCA_034783855.1 Mopalia kennerleyi
TAGGTTTGTTCTCGCCACAGCGTAGCTGAAATACCGCTGAATGTGGCGTAAAACAACAATCAATCAATCAATCAATCCTTAGCACACGGAGATTATATTTATTAAGAAATCTTCGAAAACAATCGTCCAAAGATTATTTTGGAAAACTATAGTAGTACAATTTTACACGACTACAATACATTTTCAGGGGCAATGTTACGATACCAAAACGTTTGGAAAGAATAAATAGTACAATTGTGTAAATCATAGAAAATGTTGTAGATTGTGAAGTTATGTCTATTCCAAAGCAAATTACAGCAATTTACATACGATTTAACTGAGATTAATGGATGTCAAATACTTAAAGACGATGGAAATGCTCTACTATTTCGAATATTATAAGATAGTCTATAGCAGAATTGTCAGTTAGTCCAATTTTCTTTTTGGGAAGACTATGGTAAGAAAAATATAGTTCGTGGCTTTGAATAATTTTGAGGTACACAATATACAACAATGCTTCGGAGCAATTTTACACATATCAAGACAGTAGTAGTATCATATGTTTTATAATTAATTTTTTTTTTTAAATACGGTAAACTACAAATTTCTGTTAACAGTCTAATAACCGTCTCTAATAAAAAAAAAATACACAAAGTAATCGATAAAAAAATGAAACCAATAATTGGTAATGAAATTTGTATGAAACATGTGTTACAACACTTGTGAATTATTCCGATCTTGTCTCGTTTTCTACGCCCGTTGACAATAATACGCACTTTTACCAGAAAGAAAAGTACAATCAATAGAACAAAAGTAGATAACCAAAACAGGCGTAAAAAAAATAATGATTTTTCCTTGATTGTTCAAGGAAATAGCGGTAATTAAAAAGATAATTAACTGATAAATGATTCTTATGAAATACATAAACAATATGATGATTGTCTACCATTTTGGAGTATTAATTGTATGTATTGTATATACCATATTGTATGTTCATTTTTTTCTGTGTATCAGTATGTTTTATCATTCATGTCTACTCTTATGTCTATGGTAATCAGTCCAATTGTAAAAAAACAAATCAGGAGACATTACATCGTCAAATAACTACACACCAATAGCGGTAGCTACTGTTGTCTCTAAAATGTGATAAATATGTGTATACGACGGACATTGAATTTGGCTTCAAATCTGGGCATTCCACAGATTAGCGTATATATATATGACAACAAGTTGTCAATTTGTATTGTACAAATGGTAGTCCAGTCTATGTGTGTTTCATGGACACAGCCAAAGCTTTTGACCGGGTTAACCATTGGACTTAGAAAAATTGATTGACAAGAAAATACCAATGCATATTGTTCGGTCAATTCACTTTTTAATACTAAAAAAACTGTTTGTATATTGCTTAGACCAAAAGGTATAAGGCGTTTGTACCCCCAAACCTTAAACTGAACAGCAATCTATTATAGTGTGTTGATGGCTATGTATATTTAGGACTTATTATCCAATGTGATTTGAAACATAATCATGACATTGAACAGTAAAAGCGAAAAAGGTGTATAAGAGCCAATGTTTTATTGAGAAAATTTAAGGCATGTACACTAACTGTCAAAGCATCTTTGTTTCGGACATATTGAACAACCATAATACTGATCCAATTTGCGGTACTCGTTTTCTAAACGTCCTTATAATAGTTAAAGGGTTATGCACAATCATTCTTTTAGATGATTGTGACTGTAGCACCAGTCACATGTTTGTTATTAACGGTGTGCCATCGTTTAATGAACTCACGAGGAGCTGTACGTTCAGATTTAAAATAAGACTTGACAGATCAGAAAATCATATAAACATGTTCTGCTGAAAAGTGATATAAAATTGTATCATCCACTCAAGCAAGGTGGTTGTATTTGGTATTTAAATTTTGAATTTCTTATGCATGCATATATAGTATGTATATAGGTAATCCCTTTTATGTACATTCATTATTATTTGTTGCCTATGGACCTTGAGTCTGAAATAAAGAATCATCATCATTGAGAGATAGTCTACGCTGCAAAGTGACTACGTATATCTGTCGAGCTGAATATAGTAAGATTAAACTAATACGTAGGTCGTGGCTTCTGTTTAACGTTCAGGTATACAACGACTAATAATTTAGAACAATCTTATCAATATTAATATCGCTTAGTAAAAGATGTATTTATTAAAAATAATTTCAATGTTTAATTTATTAAGAGAGGTACGGAAAACTACAAGAAGACAATTCAGCCGAGCTGTTTGAGACGTATTTCCATTGTTCAGAGATTGTCTTGTATTTGTTCCATCTTGTCTTGTGTGTTGCCAATGGCGTCAAGGGCGGGTTTTTTTTCTCACCCATTGGGCAAGCACGCCGTTATGTGATTGAAATGAACTTTAGTACGGCTTTAAACCCCAATCAAAGAAACAATCTATAAACATACGCAGACAATTTTTTTTCGGTTAATATCACTTTTCTAAATATGATTGTAAGGTTGCAAATCCATTTTCATTTCTCCTATATATGCAATGAAAAATGTCAGAAAAAATAACTTCCGCTTTACAGTGGATTGATTGATTTATTATGGTTTTACGCCACATTCAGCTGTATTTTAGCTACGCTGTGGCGAGAACACACGTACACAATTCTGTGGGTTTATGTTTTTTATGCAAACGACCCATATTGATATAAACCAGCTGTTAGAACGTTATTTATCTCTCTCTAATCATCGCTTGCAATTAATTTCCAGCTTACATTAAAGCGTTTTGAATACAACGTATTTAACAGCAAATATTCGGAAAAAACGATTTATTCTACATCTGAATTGTAAATGTAGAAAATTGTTTTGGGGAGGGGGGTCAGTAAATTACAATTTACAAACATTTTGTTTCCTTGAGTTGCTGAATATAGCTTTAAGTTTTATTGTATAATTTCAGAATTATTATCTGTCTCAGGTAGGTCCTGTTTTGTTTTAGTTTTTTATATCGCAGGTGCAGTCAGATACAACAGCTATTCAACTGACACATAGAGTACACTTTGAACTTGTTAGTCGACAGACAATGGATAGGTATTTGCCTTGCAAGCATGCAGTAACATTCTTACCGGTCTTTTAGTTTTGGTGTCAACTCGCAATTGTGATGTTAATGTGTTTCGTGGTGATCTCGCGTTGAACATCGTACAAGACGTAGAAAAATAATATGGTGTCGCCATCATATGCTGACCGATTTGAGATTTTCCGGAGTACGGCTAGGGTAAGACCAAGTAAAGACTCCCAGATTATCGACTAAAATCTAGTGGGCGCAGTGCAGACGATATTGTGAACAGACTGAGCAAATCCTACAAACGACGTCACCCTATATCTTGTACCAAGGACAAGCGAAACAAGGCCGTCTACAGTACTGAATAGGGTGTTTCATATTTCTAGTAAAACTGGAATATATCGCAACAAAAGTCCAATCTTACCCAGTCAAGTGTTATCAAGAGAAGTATAGTAACAAAAACAAAGAAGGTAAAAAAAAAAAGAAAGCAGAGTATTTTACGCGGGGTTAAATGGGTAAAAATGAAGCAGTCAACTAATTCTAAAGTATTCTGCATTCTCATCACTGACTTCGGTGGCGTCACAGCGGCCACTACCAAGGGGATTGAATCGCATTACTAGTGAGTTGCAATCGTGACCAAGAAAATGTCTATTGCAACTGAAGTTTAGCCAGTCACCGTCATCTGTCACAGCTGGTTTATAGTACGTTCGTAGCTGTCGTTGTCATGTATTTATTGTTTGCGCTCACAATAAAAGTCATTTCGGAAAAATTTTGACCAGACTCTACCTTGCGAAGAGAATCGTGGAATCGGTCGCTGTGACAAACTATCCCGTGGTTATGGGCTGACAGAAAAGTTATAATGAAAACCTAGACTTATATCACAGCCGAACTATTTTATTGTCTATTTTAGAGGCGTTCATATGAAAACTTAAAATTATAAATTATACATACGAAAAAAATCACAAGAAAGTTATCGATCGAAGCCATGGAAGCCATATTAAAAAAATTACGAACCAGTACGTGTCTTCATATGGAGGCGCAAGGCAGACATCTTAAAATTACCCTTTCTCTTTTAACAGTGAGAGGAAAACAATGCCGTCTACACTACTGAATAGAGAGTATCATGCTTCTAGTTAAAGGTAGTGATAATTACGACCAATAGATACGCGACAAGTGGTGATTATAACTGTCCCGAATGCAGCAATAGCTCAAGTGTAGTCATACTTTATAATAAGGGGTTGGGGTTTGGTCAAAACGCCTACCGCAGTCTGGTCAATATGCTGATTCGCCACCGAGGGCTGCAGGAGATAGTTGATGATATATAACACAACATTCAGGAAGCCATCACCTCGGTGACATTGTGAAACATCGTACCGTAACAGTAAAACGGTTGAGGTCACATGTGATGGGCTAGATGACACATGCTCAGCAGCTTTGCAGCAGCGAAACGTATATGTAGCAAGGAAACAATCAAAGCCTCAAGACCGTTGAAACACCGGCTTTTGTCATCTTGCGTTATCAAGCAGCTGCGGAATCCCCTTATTGGCGCAACACTGGATTTGATGAACCAGTTATTTAGCCTGATTTAGGCATTGGACTAGGTCGGTCAGCGGATATTTTGTTCAGCCAGAACACACTGCTTGACAGAGGATATTTAGTGCTACATGACCGTTTTCTAAGTTGCACAGCGATAGAGACTGGCGACCTTCCAGGCCTCTGTGTTCTATAACATTACCTGCCTAGTCGTACGCTCCAATATGCAGCGGCTTTTACATATATTTACTACTGAATGTCCATTTCAGCCGCTGCATATACGAGAATGTTTAGCGCGAGGCGGACACCAGAGGGCGCTATTGGAGACTGGATATCAAGAGCCAATCAAGTTGCTTTTTATAGCGCTTGTTTGGTTTGCATTTTGTTTACCTCGTAACTTAGGCCGAGATCAAGGTTTAGCACGTCATCCAATCAGTGTCGGTATGAAAATTTTGCCTCGAAACAGTAGATGCAGGCATATGATGGGATATAGTCTACAGGCGCCTGACAGCGGCCTTTTTTTACAAGCCGGTTTTATACGCTATGCATCAATCAGCGGGTAAATGAAGGTGTATATAAATAAAAACCCGCTGTAAACTCGCTCAAAACAATAACACAATGCCATCAGGGTCAGTCGCTTCCACAAAGACGTTCGTCTTTGCCTTTATTTAAAACTTGATGAACAGACATCTATACATATCTCTACCCCTTTCTAAAAATATTCCAGTTATCCTATCTCTCCATTAATATATATATGAGATATATCAATAATAAAGTAGGTACATAATTCGTTATGAAGACAATTGTCTCTTGGAAGATTAATTTAAAAAATAGTCAAATGTATAGATCACAAGGCTTATTTTGTACAACAAAACAAAAATAATCTTTAAAGTAGATTGGTCATGAAAATGGCTGTTGTTTAATACATTTAACACAACATCGGCAGTGACTGTAGGTGAAGTCTATCTTCTTAAAAAGTTGTAAAATTGGATTTTGGTTCGAGCTCGTCTGGTTGGTTAAGCGGTTTGGTGGGCGTGTCCACATCGAGTGACATTTTCTTCATCTCACGCCTTGATAGATGTTCAATAATGCCGGCTCCATACCCGTCACCGAGAATATTGACGACAGTCCTGCATCGAGCCCTGAAAATAGAAATAGGGAGGAACTCTTGATACAAAACATATCTTTGTCTAATGAGGTATGCTGCCAAGATATAAGACTAGAAAATTATCTAAAAACTGAAACGAAGTGTCTATAATTTAGTAAACATCCGTGTGAAATTATTGCCATATACGGTGATTTTTTTTCCAAAACGGGTAATGATTTTAACTGACGCCACGCGGCTTTTCTATAGTCTAGCCTTACTATGACGAACATTTGTTCACAAACAGCCAACGAATTAATCCAGTAAAACTCCAGAAATTCTGCGCCAGATGGAATGTAAAACTTATTCAAGATAAATATTTCCAAAATTATTCACACTGGCACAGTGGGTGTCGATAAATACAGACGCGCCTGTTAATATTTATATTTTTTTTAATGTTGGGGTCGCAAAATGTTATCTGGTTTAAGCACAATGTGTCTTTCTATTTGTCACACACTTACAGGAACCAATCAACAGCAAGTATGGTGCTGACGTCGTCTGTAGGCAGCCCCATTGATGTCACGATCATAATCATATAGATGACTGCAGCTGATGGAATACCGGCTCCACCAATTGAGATGGAAATTGCCAAAATGCTGCAACAATAATACATATACACGTTGTATAGCATACGTTTATGGGTATTAAAAATGTATATTACTTTGTAACTATAATTTGGTAAGCCCCATTAAATGACAAGTAGGTATTGAAAATTGTCACTTTATTAGGAATTGTTACTAGCCGTACTCTCAGCTCGCATAGAAGGACATCCATTAAAAAACTGTGGATGGACTACTCCCAGTCGTGCAAAAAAATTCATTTAAGCGGAACAGTTGCAAGAGCTATGCTATCGTCATCTTCCTATGTAAGGGTCAGTATGTGTAAGAAGAGACTTCCACATTACTATCCCTTGCTGTAATTCGAAGGGAAAATTTCATTGGACTACGGTAGAAACACGTAGGTCAATCAAAAAGGCGTTAACACATCAAAGTTTATACAACAAACAAGAGTGGCGCCACTGCCAATTCACATGTCTGTTATAATGTCAGGACTCAATAATGGGACTATAAGATCGTCCGTGTATATTACATGTATAGCATACTTGTCATCCTGTGTTTAGACCGCCGCTTTTTTATTCGAAGAAAACCCCAATCTGATTGGGTCGAGTAAAGGGAAGTCATCCGAAAGTAGCTGCTGTAAACTCTAGCTAACTCAGGTTTTATCGCCTATGGCGGTCAGGTAAGAAAGGAAGAGAGGCTTTGTTTCCACCTTGCCTCGGGAAGATGTGCTATCGGATGCCAGCAGTTTGGTGTATCGCTTTGCAGCTATACGCGCATCGTATCCGAACTAGACTATACTATGATGAAATAAGATGTCATTACCCGGCTTCCGTAGGTTATTGAAAACATTTTCCAGCTTGACTTGGTCTTCGTTAAAGCTATATAGTCCACTCAAAAAAATTTACCCGATAGTATATGTTACCTGATAGTTACATACTCTCCAACGCTGAGTGGGGTGTTATTGAGTTGAGCCACAAATATAGTTATTAGTGAATAGTACATGCAGGACCCATCCATGTTCACAGTAGATCCCACGGAAGCGATCAATTTTGTCACTCGTGGATCCACACCATTCCGTTCTTCTAGACATTTGATCGTGACGGGTAATGTTGCACTGCTGTTAACGGAAGAAATCGAGTGCCTTGTAAATATGATTAGATCTTATATCAGTAATAGTAAAAAGAATTTAAATATTTGATTTTTTGTAATTGAGCAAATATACTTGTTTCTTGATCCGGAATGTCCGGTCGAGTTGAGTTCATCTACAGGATAATCTCATGTCAAAACGTAATATTAATGGTTGTCTTGTGATTGCACTGACAAATGTTTGGTTATAACTAAAACAATACTACAAACACGAAGGTCTTCTGTCAGCCAATCAAAATCGTATTTGTTGCATATTTTGTAGCTAATGGTTGGAACGACTATATTTTCCGAAATTTGATTGGTCTAGGGAAAGCCTACTTGACAAATAAAGCATTCAAAAAATTGGGGAAATTCAGTTGATTGTTTATTAATCGCAATATGAATATGCCCATTAAGCTGGGTGTTGGCTTTTTATTTGTTAACTCGATTATGTTTTACCTAGATTCTGATCCGAAAGCGAAGACGATGGCTGGAAGCATACCATAGACAAGTCTGAATGGATTTTTTCGAGTGGCAATGAAATAAATTAGCGATAGCACGATAAATCCCTGGATCACAAGTCCTGTGAGAACTGTTAGAGAGAAAATACCCAGATCCTGGAACGTCTTGGCTGGATTCTCCATCTCTGCTAACTTAGCCGCTATCAGGAAGGCGATACCTACTGGAGAAAACCTACAAATAAATAATCATCACCGCTTTATCAATCTTTTTTATATTAGCCCCCAGACCCAATAACACTAAATCGTGCTCATGCTGGGAAAGTGTAATATAACTACAAACGTGGCCGCCTCCACCTCAAATTTTGTTTTCTTAATTTAATCAAATTTACTGTAGAAATAAACTTTTGGTTGACATGAACAGAGTTTAAAATATTTTGTTTTTTACTACCAAATATTAATGACAATTAAATATCGGAAACGTCGTTTTAGTGGTCGCTTTTTGTAGCGTCTTTCGCCATTTCGATTTGGTTAGAATACGCCATCAAGGAAGTTTGTTTGATTGGGATTTAAAGCGTTTCATTCATATGACACCACGCCAGCCCATTGGCTAAAAGACCTCACACTCGAAGCCACTGGCACAAAAATACACGGTCATAACTTTCTGTGTCTTTAATGCACAATGCAATATTTACCATATGAAAATCCCGACGACACGAAAGGCGACCGCGCGCAATGCTTTAAAGAAGTCTAGGAACGGCTTAGTTTCCGGTCCACCAGCCGAAGTGACGCAGCCGAAGACGATGGAACTGACAACGAGGCCAATCATATTAGCACCCCTGATGTTCTCGACAGCCAAAGATGGTTCTGATCTCGATGATTCTGTTAAAACGACAAAGACATCCCCGCCATGAAAAGATTAATGTAACAATACATAATAATTCTCAAGCTCACTATGTATTCCGTTTAAACTATGTTAATAAAAATGTCATTCACAGTGTATTTTGTATTACACTAAACTCATTAGGAAGCTTAAAAACCCTGTACCCAATCGGGTATTTGGATGATAGGCTTGCTCATATCTTTCTGACATATAAGCCTAATTAGTAAATAAAATTGCTCATGTTCATAATTGATAGGGCGCAGTTAGCGATAACATTTGTATTGTTGGGATGTGGCTATTATATTTTGGATTAATACCATTAAGAGCTCTTTACAATTTAACTTAAATGTTTCTTACCAGTGATATTTGTCATTTTTGGCTGAATGAATTCTGAAAATAAAATGTGAAAATAAAAACAACAATTGAATGTACTGCTTTTATACATACTCGTATTGAAACAAGTATGGATACCATTAATTCGTTATGCCAAATAACAACAGCTTTAATCTCAACTGAGCTGTACCATTTAAAGGTTTCATTGACGAACCCTATAAATTCTGTAGAGACCTGTTCAAGTCGATTACGTGATCGGTGAAAAAAAACAAATCTACGATTAGAGTTTCTCCAATGGGTCCTGACCACACATGTGTCGTAATTTATTACTTACATGTACATGTACGGAAACTTTCCCTTTTGTATAATTTTCATAAATCGGTGTTGCTCAGAAATAAATCAACAAGTGTTTCATATACAAGCAGCTCATCCTAGACAAATAAATTCCTAGCAAAAAAAAAAATGCAAAACAAATTTGTTGTGTTGTTGGTTTTGATGTAAGTCAAAAAAAATTCGAATCTTGTTTCACTCCAGGACTGTTTTGCATAAATCATTTAAGCTTCTTTAATCCGGTTTAAATGTCGCTTGTAACTAACCATTATTTCTTTGACGGATACAAAAACCACTCACCTGCAAGATAACTCGTGTTAGAAATTACAGCTGATAACGCAGCATCCAGAAATGGAACAGTCTCAACCACATATATGGACTTTTTCTGTAGAACGAAAAGTGAATGTCAATTTGTTCAAAAAAAAAAATTCTCTAATGATAGCTCATTTGTTGTGCACGGTTTCGAGATAAAACAAAAACTGCTAAATATGAGATAAGAACCAACTCGTTCAAAATTATCCTGTCATTTAGGTCTACTGAATTTAAACCAACTGTCCGATCTTATAATATGATGCCTGGGAAATATGGGCATAACTTCGTGTCTCTGAATAAACTGGTTGACTAATTAACCTATGAATAATTTTAGACACAAGACTGTCAACCAGTTTTTACCTAGTCTGGGTAACGAGACTGTCTTTAAACTGCCAAAGTCTCTTTCGCCAGTTCTTTGAGGGACTGTCGTTTTTGCAGTTGTTTTCGACTTCGTTTGCTCTGTTTCATAGTCCGCAATTTTACTATTTTAAACACTTTAATTCATACTCAATTTGGAGGACTATAACTTTAGAGCTTTGCAAGATCGTACCTCTGTACATAATTATATTCTGTAATTTGTTTTTATGTGGAAAGGAGACTTACCAAAGAAAAGCAAACCTCTATCAAATTGTCAGGTATCATGTTTCTACAACCCAAATAGTTAAATTGTTACAGAAAATGACTTTCATACGAGCGCGATTTTCTTTTTTTATTTCTTCTTGAAGTATTCCACGGAAGATGACTTGACATTACACCCAACCAAGGAACATTTTTTCGGTGTTCAGTATACTATATGATTTATCTACAAGTCATAGTTTTGGACACCGGCTTTTAAATTGTCTTAACAGCGATGTTCCTAAAATGGGTCTAACATTATTTAAGGCAGCAGTATTGACGTGTGTAGAGACCTTGTCGTGCCTTTGAGTAGACGACCCTTGCACTAGATCAGTTATTACTGGGTGATAAATATGCAATAACTGGCCTTTACCATTTTTTGTTTTCAACTATTAATATTAAAAATACTAAAATCATACCTGAACAAATCCATGAATGCCAAAGCTGGAGATTGTGATTCCGCGAAGACAAGCTGTACCCCAGCTGTATGGCCACTGGTTCTCTCCCCTGGCCTAATAGTAACTGCAAGAGTTATCCCAAGTAGTGACGCCAACACAAGGGTAAACAAATAATACCCCAAAGCCATAAGTCCGATTCTTCCAGAAGAGCGTATGTCAATCTCGGCGGTAGAACACAGCAAACTAGAGACGACTATTGGAATTAGTACCATCTTCATCATTTGAATGAACAAGTCTCCAGGAAATCTCATGTATATCAGCTGTAGTTTTGACAGGCGAGGTTCCATCGAGTTCAGACCGATTCCAAAGATCACTCCTATTACCACACCAACCAACATCAATATCACTAACAGATTTGATTTGAGGAATTTCCTCAAGCAGGTTTTCTTCGATTTCATTTTGTTCTCTTGGGATGTGGTGTCTCCGACGATGTCGATGTCGTCGTCTGTCCAGTCTTCTGTAGGGTTAAGTGGATCCATTGTAGTCATGTTTAAGCAATCCTTGATTTCTTCAGATGGCGATTTGTCAGTCCACATGAAAAAAAAATGTATCACTAGATATGTTTGTTGTTTGACGCCATCTTCAGTAACTCACTCTTGTAATGGAGTGTTCTTCTCAAAACAAGTGCTTTTGTTTCGCAGTCAAGTTCTTCAATACCAACCATTTGGCGGCAATGAAGTTTGAGACTTACAGGGCTGTGTTCTAAATGTCTTCAAATCTGTCAAGACCCCTATTGTCAAAACTGACAAACGGAAAGGTCTGAGGCTCCAAAAGAGCCATTCTCAACACAGTATTGTTTCTAACAGTTACTCAAACTCTGTCCATGCTTATGTAGAACACATTATCGGTCTCAAAAATAGACCAAAATTTGGTTACTGCATAAGTATTTTTAGAAGTAAAAAGAAAAGCAATTATATCGTTAAGTCACAATGTAAATTCTTGTTTCGTTCTACTTTAATTAAGCATCCCCAGAGATGCGTTAAACTGTGGCCCACTTTTGTCTTGAATGATACTAAACAATTTTTGTATAGAAAAAAATTCTTATTATCTGGATGATAGGGTTCTTGAATGCGTTTTAAAAGAGCTACTTATCAATTAGTTGACTAACTTTAGACCTCAACATAGTAGGATGACCAAAGTACATGTATACATTACGACCAAGAATAACTTCAAAAAAACGTAATTTTCGCTTACTCAATGCGCAAGGCAAGAAGCTCCTGTACACCAACCAGCGATAAAATATCGAATTCCCCAGAATTGTCTGAATTTATATCGTGTGGAGAATGCGCAAAATGTTTGATTTTTGCAATTAAAAAACTACAAAATTATTTCCGACCACGTTCCACCTGAACTCAACATCTGTTTATGCACACGCACGTTCTTCCAATATGTTTAACCGTCTTGAAAGAAATCTAAGTGCTAAGAGGTTATGGCGAGTGTTTCATGTCGACATTATACATATTATTTAGAAATTTAACAGAAGGGATTTTTTTGATATTTTTTTTTTAAATTGATGAACAAACATCCGGCAAGAATTTCCTTTGTGTATTATTGATTCTCTATAAACAGAAGAACCCAATTATGAAACATAATTCTTTCATCATAATTTCCATTTCTTCACCCGATGAATTATCCACAAAAATTATTCTCTAAATAAGGGCTGATGATAGCCGCACATTTATTCATTCGAACTGGTGTACATGCTGTTCTGATGAAATCAAGGTGGACGCTACAAACACAAAATCACAGGTCTAACCCATGTTTTACGATGACAGAATAAATTATTCTTAGTACAAGAAGTTGGCGATATAATTTCCAGGGCGTTGTTTACAAGGATCGAGTACATTTTATTTGTTCAAAATGTTGTCGTGTCTAACAATGCGTAAATATGCGAGATATTTATGCGGCAATAATACAACCTAAATGTATTTTATTATCTTTTACGTTTTAAAAGGCGTTGAAAAATATAAATGCGCTACTATCAGCGGCAAAAAATTGCCACCGTATTTGTGATGTCCTTGATTCCTCCTCACCTCCCTGCTCCCACCAAATAAAATAAAGACCTAATCAGACATGAATGTACATGTGTAGGTCTAGATAATTTGCAAGGCATTTACAAGGTGTGGATGATAATGATCATACCTTATACTTGAGATATTGCTTGCATCGCTTTAGCCTTACCAAGAAGTAATTTTCGAGTTAAATAATAAATTCGTATTAGCTTCTTTGATATGCTTGCTGAAGTGATAACTATGTAACATTGCACTCAAGAGCACTTCACTTCTATTGTCGTTTGTGTGTAAAACGAAATAAAAAGGCGTCGTAAGGACACCCACGCTGTTGGAATTAATCACAAACCATTACTTGAAAGGCGGTCACGAAATTGATTTATCTACCGTGCAGCGTCAACATTTCAGTTTCTCGATGCTAAGCCACATCACGGACCTTCTATATTTAAAGTTATCTGGCTGAGGGCAGTTTGTTAGGAGAGTGACAAAGCTGTATTTTACCTAGCGCTGGAAAACGTATTACTTTTCAACATTATTTTTACACTTCACATTTTTGGTTGTGCTAGTGTCGATTATTGTTGGAATACTTAACCGTCTTATAAATGAAATACTCACGGCGTAAACTAACTAATCTTTATTTTAAAACTTGTTCTGGATTGGTACTAGGTCAGAATGATTTGCTCGAAGAGGCATGGTCAATCAAATTGGATAATTTATCCTTATGACAAATTCACATGAGTGATACCCATATCTTGCAAGGCAGAAATTGGAAGCTTTTTGTCCGTTCCAGTCCCAAATTTGAAGGCTAATGAAAGTGTAGATATAAAAAGTATTGAATCTACGTAATCTTCGAGAAAATTCAGATGAGTATGCGGCTTCTTGGCGGAACCAACTACGCTCCTTTACGGTTTAAAACGTTATACGCTACAAACAAGCATTTGGGACACCATAGATTTTATCGAGGCATTTATCCCGCCATCTCGTACTCGTTCGGCTGTAATGTTTCTGGCCTCATATATGTTTACTAATAAATTAATACATTTTCAGCGGTATTGTTTTGATTTATGAACAAACTTAAATTTTACACAAAATCGTGCCTTTCGGAATTTATAATTCATAACGAATGAGGAGACATCCTCTGAAGGTATGAAGGGAGGCAACTCCTACTGCGACAAAGACAGAACAGAAATGCCTCCCAGTGTCTACAATTGTTCAAGTTGCCCAGGAATATGTGAATCAGTAGAAGGCTATACAAAAGGAAAGAGACAGACGAAGGTGTGGACCAAAAGGTTTGTTTGTCCTTTAATATGGTTTCTGGTTTTAACATAAATGGACCGTTGTTCAGCATTCATTACGGAACTCATTTCCATAAAACTTATTGGACTGTTATCAATGAAACGTTCAAGCTTTATACCTTAAAGCCCCAATCATTCTCTACGTTGCAATTATTATATTGTTTATATACACGATCTGGTTAGGTCTATTGGAGTATATTAATGGTATAATATAGTTTAATATTTATGTGTTTTTCATTGGTTAATCTAAACTGGATTAATTTGTCTGATTTGTAGTTATCTGTGGTCAGGTTAACAACTGGAATCACTGTGTCTTTATACAACGATCGAAATGCATACAATTATGCAACACTGTGGTATAACAATCGGCCGATGGCGGAACCAACTACGCTCCTTTACGGTTTAAAACGTTAGACGCTACAAACATTTGGGTCATCGTAGACTATATCGAGGCATTTATCCCGCCATCTACTACTCGCTCGGCTGGAATGTTTCTGGCCTCATATATGCTTACTAATAAATGAATATTTTTTTAAGCGGTATTGTTTTGATTATGAGCATACTTAAATTTTTACATAAAATCGTGCCTTTCGGAATTTATAATTCATAACGAATGAGGAGACATCCTATGAAGGGAGGCGACTCCTACTGTGACAAAGACAAAACAGAAATGCCTCCATTGTCTACAATCGTTCATCAAGTCACCCAGGAATATGTGAATCAGTAACGCGCTATACAAAAGGAAAGGAACAGACGAAGGTGTGGACCAAAAGCCTTGTTTGACCTTGAATATGGTGTCCGGTTTTAACAGAAATGGGCCGTGTTCATCAGCATTCAAGAAGGAACTCATTTCTATCAAACTTCTTAGGCTGTTATCAATGAAACGTTCATGCTTTACACCTTAAAGTTCCGGATCATTCTCTATGTTGCCATTATTATATTGTTTATATACAACATTAGGTCTATTGGAATCTATTAATGCTAAAGTATAGTTTCTTATTTACGTGTTTTTTCACTGGTCAATCTAAAACTTGATTGATTTGTCTGATTTCTAGTTATCTGTGGTCAGGTTAACAACTTTATTCACTCTGTCTTTTTAAAACGATCGAAATTCATACAATTATGCAATACTGTGGTATAACAATCTTTGTTTTTAACTAACGGGTAAAATTATCGATGTACAAGTTTAACAAAAACAGGGAGATCAATCCACCTTGTCTTACCCCGTTTGTGACACGGAATGATGATGCCAGTATGTTAGTCTACTGTACAAAATACACACGTTTACTACACCAATTACAAAATGATCTTGTCAAAAGAGGCGAAGCTACACTTTCTTCTACAATGTCTAGCGGTTAACTTTATTTAAAAAAAGCTTTTCTGGTGTCAAGGTAACATGTACATACTGGACTATGTCGATGTAGTTGTGTGCTTTTTATCTGCTCGCAACAGAGATTCGTTATTACAACAATATATCAAAGCAAACTTAAACTGAGTTCTGGACTTGTTTAGACGACAAAAGAGTGGACCATGTCTGGCTGTAAACATAAGCAGAATGATACCGTTTATCACTTTTGACATTTATGTATACTACTAGTCCATATGACTGCAGTAACATCGATTCCTACAAAAGCAGTACCAATCGGTGCATCCACTAAATTTAAGGACGGCTATAAGAGTGACTTATCTTCGCTGCGAACAATAACGTCACTCTTTGATTTTAAGTGAACTAATTAAAGGCTATATCTATTCTGTTGCAAATGTGACATGTGTTATTGTCTTTCAAAATATAAAATGAAAATAGTAAGTTTTAGTCGAAAATCGTTGATCTTTCCTTTTAAGTAAAGGCGGCGAACGTATAATCATGTACATACATAATGTTCCGACCATAAGTCTGGGTCGTGATCGGCTAATACAAACTTTTTTCCTTGAAAACAACCCAGGGGTCCAGCGAGACGTTAACTTCAGATGATATTTGAATCCTATTTCACTATTCTCCGTTGCGGGTGCTTGTAGGAATCTTCCTGTTGCCCAGGGCCCATATTCATAAAGCTACTAAAGTATTTCTTAAAGTTAAGAAATATTTAGCCAAAATTCAGCCTTTCGTTATCAGTGAAACAAATGTGTATGTGAAAACAACAAGTTTCTATTTTAATAATTACACATACAATCTAGCGATTAACACCACAAAAAATGCAGAAATATAGAGTTTATGTATTTATATTTATGTTTGAAAAATGGCAAATTTTTTCTTAACTTCAAGAACTACTTAACTAGCCTTATAATAACAGGACCAGGGGCCGGTTTCTCAAGGCATTTTCTGACTTAAGTCAAAATACTAATTTTGATATCTTTGCCACTTGTCTGAACTTACTTTTAAAGTAATACCTGTAATTGTGACTTACTGATGTTATACTAGTTATGCTAAAATATTACATTTTAAAATTTAAAACTGAGAAATGTCAGGACCTTAAAACATTTTGACTTAAGTATAAAACTGCTTTGTGGAATCGGGCCCAAGTGCTTTCTGAGCTAAAGAGAAAGAGGAAGTCGATATGTTTGTGATGTCTTTGTGTTATCCTGTGAGTGTCTTGTTATGTTTATGGTGTTTGTCATCCAGTGGTTTCGGGGTGGTTTCCTTCACCCTTTGGGCTGACACGCCGTCATGTGAGTGAAATAACCTTAAATACCGCGTTTAACCGCAAGCAAACTATCACTAACCTCCGCGATTCATTCGAGTTTTCTTGATTACTCATGTTGTTACAATGCGATATTGTGGCAATTTTACGCAGATGTTCTTGACTGTAACACAAGTCTATAAGATCTGTGTTCGCCTCAAACATGTTATATTTCAAGTACCCCCAACATATCTCTGGGTCGTGTTTCTAAGGAAATATAAAATCCACATCACATGTTGTTCTAAAATTCTAGCCAGGGATTAACCCGGAACAAACAAGTTGAAAGCCTAAACCAGACACGGTAACGTGAGATAGATGGACTAATAATTATCTTAAACCGACATTTTTGTTTCTTTTGAACCTCACTCTTTCAGCTGGCGTAGGCTTATTCATTCGGCCTTTAAAACATCAGTGGCAGGCGTTTTGTAACGAAGCTGCTAAGTTTCCCGCTACATATGTAATTTAATAATCACCTTTAATATTTGCATATTAAAAGTTTGCATCCGGGCATTTATTGCCAACTACCCATCTGCACAATGTATATATAGGCCTCCGTCTTAGTCCTACATACTGCCTATCCTAAAAATATGGTTCTTTGAAGAACTTTGAAAATATGGTTCTTTGAAGAACCTTTATACCATAGTTCTTTGAATATATCATTTTAAACCTTTAATGATTGTTCATTAAGAAAACAAATTACTCACCACTCACCAGAAAGGTTGTATAAATGCAGAAATCTGTCGAAAAATACTTCTTTATCAAGCACAAAATGGAGATGGAAAGCTGAATTTCCACGTGACTTTCGAAGACTCGTTTTAGTTTTCATTGAAGAACTATTTTCCATCATAAAGAACCTTTCCACCATGCAAAGAACCCTTTTCTTCCACAAAGAACTTTTTCAGCCCACAAAGAACCTTTGGGTTGCTGAAGAACCATTTACCATCAAGAAGGTTATTTGGTCCTTTTAGAACCATATTTTCTTAGAGTGTAGGAAGAAATATCTTCCGCACAAAGAGAAGGAGTTGTTTCATTTCTGTCCAAACTCGAATAAATGTTGAAAAGTTTTACTCAGCGCCACCTACAAACTCATGAGCTCAACCATATATACTTAATAGACTTAAAGTGGTCTGAATAAATAACAAGTAAAGAGTAACTAAAGACCAACATGGATTTATTCTTGGCTGATGTATAATTCATAATATTTGCTTCATAGATGGTGAAATGTATATAACAAAGGAAGTATGGTTACCTTGTTTACTCTTAGGAATTTATCTTGAGAAAAAAGGTTAGGCGGTGTTTGGCTACGTACCGTACACATTAAATGAGATGTGCCCTCTGTATCACGCATGTAAAGCGGGATATGCCTAGTAGCACAGATCTATATACATTGAATGAAGAGACAAAAATTTGCATGCCTCGACCTGGATTCGGACCCGGGACCTTTGGGTTACAGGCCCAACACATATACGTGTTCTGGTTACGCACAAACGAGACGCGTTATAGCCTTGGCAAAGTTCTTATAGACGTTTTTGGTTAATTTTTGTTTGATTGTGAGATTTGTATATGAGTGCAAAGTCATCTGAAATAACCTCTTCAATTTGAGTTGAGCGGGTGTTTAGAGGAGTTTTCTGTTGCCCTGGTGCTTTCTGGGCGAAAGAGGAACAGGAAGCCGATATGTTTATTACAAGTATGTCTGTGTTGTCCTGTGAGTGTCTTATATTCGTCCTGTGATGTTTTTGTGTGTTGCCAGTGGTGTCGGGGGGGTTGTTTCCTTCACCCATTAGGGGCAGGCACGCCGTCATGTGAGTGAAATAACCTCAAGTACGTCGTTAAGTCCAAATCAAACAAACAAATTCAATTTGAGTTGACAATATTCGACTTAAAGCTAGACGTAGGCTACTGGTCTATAAACGCCGTTCTCCTAAATATCATATCATATAGACTTCAAATTTGGCACATTTTCAGGAGAACAATGTTTGCATCAAAAGAGGGTCTCGATTTATTAACTTTCTGCATGGGCTTTTAAAAAGTTTTCCGAAGATAAATACATGTGTTTATATGATATCCTGAGCTTAACAGACAAATCGTTCTAAACAAAATTTTGAAAAAGAGAGGCATACTTAATTAAAGTTTAAAGATTATTTTGCTAATTAAACAATTTTATGAAATAAATAATTTTAACATACATAATTGGTTTAGAAATATTACTTTTTTCAAAATGCAGGAGTCTATCAATACCAATACCATCAATAGTCCATCAACTATGAGCATTGCACCGAAGAGGAATTTGGTCTATCCCCCAAGCTACTTAGTCACCTGTATAATTATGGAGGCAACTTCTTAAAATGATTGGTAGAAGTTAACATTTCGGACTACCCTTGGTTGACATATGGCGTTTTAGAGGAAATTGTTTTTCTGCGAATCTTAACTGGCTTGGGTTTTTTTCTTTATTTTATTTTTCGTTATGAGGTGATCTATCACAGCATCATCATGCTCAAATTTACTCATTTCTCTAGATTTGTACACTTGAGATCCGCTAGAGTTATAAGTTTATTCCATATGATGTTAACATCATATGGTGCCAGTGTCAACTTTCAAAGCAAATCTTATAAATAGCTGTCTCATCGATTCCCAATGGACTATAGATATGAAACACAAAGAACCTCGATTGGCAAATGACAAGCTATTTCAGTATCTATTTTCCGAAGACTTCAGTTTTTCGTTCAGAAAACGAGACGATTCACCTGATCTAATATTCGGTCTGTCGTTAAATTAAAGGAAGAAAACTCGTTTATCCATCTCTTTTCAAAAGCTGGGACTTTGGTTTTGGTTTTTAGGTAGGTCAGTGAATCATTGTCTGCCATCACTAGAAATATTGACCCAATAAGATAGGGATGAAAGTTTTCGCCTGAAACATTGCCCATTTTAAAGGCAAGCAACTCGAATTTATCGGGCCTTTCGCGCCTCCAAACAAAAAAGGGGCAAAAAGCGTAAAATAAATGACTAACTTTATCTGGCTGAGTAATGATTTTCTCACACATCCATTCACTCCCATTATGGTACAGGCATGTACACCCGAGACGGACTGCAAGTGTATCATAAAAAAATAAACTCTAAATCAACATGCACCGATACAGCCAAATCCAAAACTCGTGATGAAATACATATACAGAAATGTTTTAAATTTGATCATTTTGTTATAGTTTGACCAGACACTTTCGGGTTATAAAATATTCGTCTTGTTACTGTATACGGACAACAATTTAAAACAGACATGCGTGATGAAATATCGATCTTATATCAACGGCCTCTGAACCATTGCCCCTTTATTAGGTTTTGATGTTTTAGAATTTAAAATGTCTATCACAACAAATATTTCCAACTTTTAGATTTCAGTTGATTTGCATGCGGAAAAAACTCACATACGTCAGTACTGCATTCTTATAAGGTTTGGTAGCAATGTTCTTTTAAATAGCTTTAATTGTATTGTTCTCTCTATAGTCAAACCAGCAATATTAACGAAGAACTATGAAACCTCCAAAATTGCATCGATATAAAATTCGAATTCATTGGTGAAAATGTTTTAAATCAAAGCAAACACTTTATGAATAGTAATGAAGAATTCATGTAGGGTAAAGTGGATCAAGACGTCCACCTTAAGAAAAACGTTCTCTGTCTGCGTTAACAAGAAATTTTGTCAACTGGTAACAGCGCCAAATTTGTGGCGGAGGACTTGTTTAATCTTTCGATCGGCGGGGGCAAAATGACTTTCTTACATCGAAACTGTTTTACGAATAAGATTCGTATCCTGTTTCAGAACAATCTCTGCTTATGGGAGATACTTCAAAACATTAAAACAAAGCTTAAAAGTAGTTTATTTCCAATGCTGTTGGTTAATTTTTCCAAATATCATGGGCGGGCGTTTTGCGACAAATGGGTGCAAGGTACAATCTGTACTTGTGTTAGTCTTTTGGCTATTCTCTTCATTCTTCGTTCTTTTAAAACTGCATGAATAACCCATTACATTAAAGAATGAAAATATTATTTTTAAATATGGATCCTGGAAAATTGAAGTGGGTTTTCTAACAGATAGCTGTTTATTTTAAAAATCTCATTTAAATCAGATGTTAAAGCTCCCGTTTTATGTTTATCGCAGCAAAGATGGGACGCCGAAGCCAACCAAACAGTGTTGTTTCATTCGTTAAATTAACCAATCATATTGCGGCTAATTTGCAAATGTCGAAGATTTCCGTTCCCAGCCGGAATTTAACCGACCGCTTATTCTTATTATTTGAAACATAATTCACCTGTGTTGTATGGAGATTTATTGAACAACTGAAACAGTGACATTTTAGCGAAGCCTATAGAAAGCTTGACCTGATTGAACATCATTTGGTTAGTCATGGCGTCAGATCAGAACAAAAAAACATACATTTTTAAGATCTGACTTCAATCAAGTTGACATCGGATAGTAGTCCCAAGAGTCCGCTTATATAAATAAAATTGATAGATCTAAAAATGATCGGTGTAAGTTGTGGGAGGATGAAACACACGAGCACTGAGGTGAAACCAATTTGGATAGAGTTTGAATTGTTGAATGGGAAAATTATCAAATTAAAATTGGAGCATATGTTCAAGAAATACATTGCTTAGTTTACTTACTCTGTTAAAAAAAAATCGAATAACTATCTAAAGAAAATAATAAAACGCCATATATTTATGCACATAAATTTATATCTATATATAAAGATAAATGTTTTAGATATACTAGTAGGCCTACATAAAGATCACGTATATATGATTGGCTGTTGATTGCGTGGTAGGCTGGCCCATTTGCCTAATGGATCGATCAATTGATCAATCGTTCAGATAGATGGAGGTTAATTGTGCATACAATATATAGAATATAAGTATAGGAACAATTGTACTTGCAGAGTATAAGTTTGAAATAAGTGTACATATTTTAAAGACGCGAATAACTGAAGACAGATTTAAAATGTGGACACAACATGTAGTAGATCTATACATACGTATACATGTAGAGATAACCATAGTATAAACAACTGCACATGTGTAGCATTAAGATCAAAATAACTACAGATGCAGCATTAGGCCAGACAAAATGTAGCATTAGGCTATCCGAAATACATATATAGGGGCTCAATTACGATTTCATTATTAAATCTTGATTACGTTTGGAAGATTTTTGTCAAAGTGTGCATGCCACATAATTATGGGGGGTGGAGTGAGTTATTTCTAGTATAGAACAAAGTGATTTACCTGATCATCTATAGAAATTTTACGTTTAGCGGCAATTTCTGTATTGACACAACGAAGTTTTGATAAATCCTTCAGAGATATGTATACAGTGATTTTTTTCACTCTTAAAACAAGAGCAAGACAGAAGAAAACCCCCAAACCATGCATCCCTCCAGCGCTTCTTCACTCTTTGTATGAGAAGAACGAACTGTACAGAACTTGCTTAAGACCGAAAAAATAAGCTCACGGATATTTTGGAAGAAGAAAATTTAATACATCTCAAGTTATACATATATTAAGTTACTTGGAAGGTCTTCATCATCTTATACAAAATAAATATGAACAAAACATAGTAGGGGCCTAAGTGTAAATTTACTGAAAACCCTGTGATTTCTCAAATAATTTTAATGATTACTTTAATTCAATTGCTACCAAAATGGCTTATATCAAATGATATCAAATGGAAACATGCACTTCGCCGAACTCTGGCGAAAAGGGTGTATAAGTGTAAGCACAATATAAGCATTATTTGCTTACTATAAATGCAGTAAACGGATTTTTTTTAAACCAACAGTATCTAATAAATAATCAATATTGATTTAGATTAAACCATTCAGCAGACTAAACCTCTTGTACTATTACGATCACTTAAAGTCTTGCTGGACCCATAGCTTGGGCTCAATACATTTTTTTATTATCACTTGGATAAAAAGTTAGGTATTCAAACTATATGTTGGGGCACAAAATAATTCGAAATTCTAATATCCAACAGTTAAAATTTGAGCCTATAATTTAGTTTTCCCTTAATTATATCCAAGTGGCAAAACTTTAATTGCTCATTTCTGGCACTTCAGTTTTAAGCAGACGCTATTTTCCATGGCGTATTTCTAGAAAACTATTCATGTTAGAAATTTCAATTTGTACCATTGAACAGAGCACGATACCATCTTGTAAATGGTCTCTCATTTTTTTTAGAAATTTCGTCCTTGATTTTTAAAAATGTTTTCTGAAAGTTGTATTTTACATTTGTATAAGACTTTCCAAGGTGGAATAGACAAAAAAAATCCACTGTGATCGATGTAATAACTTTTTTAACTAATCTATTGAGTCTTATAGCGTTGTTGCACTTCGAGAAATAAACCTTGAAAAATGAAGTCTATTTATGAAATATAACAGTTATAATTTTCTCATTTTGCAATATTTTAAGAAATAATAATTGGATTTTCACCACATTCACATATATGTGATCCTGAGTATTCAAGCTTCCCACAAATATATACATATATATGGTTCAGATTTATACTCTTCTGTATAATAGACTAAACACAGAAGGTGCTCTGAAAATCGACCAAGAGGTCCAGCAAGACCTTAATTGCCGCGAAAGAAGCAAACAAAATATAGCATACCGGTACTTACAATTTTCTACCTTAAAGAGGCGCTAGCGCCCAAAATAAGGACTTTCTTTGTATTTACAGAATCAAATGAGTCATACTTATTTTTCTGAAGAAGCCAAGGCTAGAAGCTTTTCGTTAATCCCACCTCCAACTTTGTAGGTTAAGTGGTATTTTTTAGCTAACTAAAAGTATAAAATTT
>JAVFBX010195311.1:0-13038 GCA_034783855.1 Mopalia kennerleyi
TAAAATGGATAGAGCTCTATTATTAAATTATAGAGCATAATTCAACACAATAAATGATGCCCGTTTTACCTATATGCATTTTATTGCAGCCCGGAGTTTCACTTTAATTAAGCAAGAAACAGGTTAGAATGTGTCATCGTCTGAGTGAAATACCTATGAGTAAGATGTTAAACCCCAATGCAGATAGAATGACTTTATGGGGTGGTTTCTACAAGGCTTCTTCTCGGCCTTCCACCAAACAGTGGCCATGCAAACTTGACATATAAGTGAAATACCCTTTATTACAATTTTAAACAACTAGCAAATAAAGAAATAAAAGTAATTTATGTTGTTTGTTATAGATTAATTATGTTTTTGTTCACATCTTTTCAGAACAATAATTTTGAGAAACCGAGTCACAGCATACAGTTGATGGGTGGCAGTATTGAAGTTCTGGATTCTCGTATCATTGGAATAGATGATGGGGTAAGATTTGGGAAATATTATGACAAAATAAAATTTGAAACTCGGCCAACCAGTTGCTCATTTTCCTTGTAGTTTTGGCCTGTTGCCTTCTGACATAAAGGGCTATGCAAAGCCCATTTGTCGTCTTAATTCATCTTATTTTACTTACTACTTGTGGTTCTCGCTTTGAGAGTGTTTTCTTTCCAGTATAGGATTTTTGCTACCACCCGGGCATATGAGTGAGATAACCTTTATAAGTTCAGTGGTGGCTGGTCAGGGGGTAGCTTCTGTTGCCCTGGTGCTCTAGAGTAAGTCACATGCTGTGGCTCTGGCAATCGAGTGTGTGTGTGGGGGGGGGGGGGGAGGGGGGGATATTAGGTTTCCTCCCAGTTTCCCACTGTACCCTAAATCACCTCCGATTTCGTCCATGACAAAGCCTAACTTTTTCTGACAAATGTTGGTGCTTTCTAACTGCAAAATTTATCTTCTGCCTCTCGGACACAATTTACAAGTCTTTTAAATAGCTTCTAAAAAAGTAATTTCATGGACGAATCTGGGGTTGATTTAGAGTAAATAAGGCTCTGTGAGAAGTGGATAGTCTGGCCCCATACATGTGAGATACTCATAAGTATGATGCTAAACACCAAATCAAACAAACAACTTTTCTTGTGTGATTTTCAGAGGGGTCACTATTTAATGGTTCGGTGTCCTAACACCACAGATTTTGAGAACTGGCGAGTGGCCCTGGAGTCGCAGACGACTGACAACGCTAAAGCTGTCTATGTCAGACCCGTGCTTAACTCCGCCCATCATCCAAATAAGGTAATTCATTCAACAGATTTATTGTGTTTCCTCAGATCTCCTAATTTGTTGTTACACAAGCCCTCTGGCTAAGGGCACTTTGTTTTGAGAGTAGCAAAGATGTCTTTACTTAGCACTGGAGGAAGATTCACTTTCCAGCTTTATCAACACACATTTTAAGGTTGTGCTGGTGTAACTTATTCTTGGAATACAATACAGCCATCATAAAAGTTAAATACCCTCAAGTATGGCGTAAAACACCATTCAATGAATCAATCATTTAGGCTGAAGGTTGAGTGGGTGGGTCGGGTGTTGGGGGGGGCTCGTTCCTAAAAGCGATCTTAGCTTAATGTAAAAAGTAAATACCATGACGACTAGTACTGAAGATGTTGAGTTGCCATGGTAACTTTGTTCAACGTAATCTAAGATCGTTTGGGAAACAGGTTCCAGGTTGTGACTTTTAACCTCTCCTCTTGGTTTTTCACCACAATCGGACAAGGAACAGTGTGAAGTGGACAATCTGTCGTCATATAAGTGAAATACCCTTGAGTACGACGTTAAACACCAATCAAACAAACAAACAGAGTGCGTAGATAGTTGTGCATACCAGGCGCATGTCTTGACGTTCCTATATTTCACCTAATCTTGCGGACAAGTTTCGATTTTTTTATTGCTGGATTCCTTGAGCTTAAACTAAATCTTTAGTTAAACGTTATTATAGTGAAAAATAATTTAAAAAATCTAATTACAAATAGATAAATATTTTTTTTTAATTACAAAGGCATTGGCTAGGTGCTGGAGATTAATGGAATTTTCACAACAGACAACTCTCTGCTGTGTTTCCTTTTATTATAAATTGATGTGTAGTTCGCAGGAAAATTGAATTTAACGTGCATTACACTTAAATGTATCCCTACACAACAGAGCTATTGAAATATCATTACTCCCTGACGGTAGATGAAATGCAGACTTGATAGCCAATCTCTACAGCCCTATTTCAGACATTTTGGAAGATAACATATAGAAACATGTCTATTTCGGTTTTTGTTTTTAAAATATTTTCCGAAAATTTTTTATTTTATTTTCTCAGGTAAGAAGATAAAACAAGACTAATTTCGTTCCAAGAAAAATAATTTCATTTCAAGGGCTGAGAAATCAACCTGGGGTCGGGCATAACCTCAAGATGCAGTGCCTGTGCATTCGTATACCTATCATTTATCAGATATCCTATAGGCTAGCGATAGATAGGTAGTCGGCTCATTTGGGGTGACCGTGAATAGCAAGACCTGATCAATAGAAAACAACAATCGTACAGGTATGACCATATGAGTTCTCGTCGCTGTCTTACCTCCATGACGCTGCGTATATACCGCAGCGCGCTTGATCATTAACCGGGATCATCGTGTTATTCGGTAAGTTAGAGTAAATTGTGCGGTCATCGTCAGGCAAAATATAATTATAAAAACACCAGGAGCATAGCCTTATTCCCACTGATGAGGTTTACAAAGTAGGGTAAACTTACAACTCCAATAAAAGAAACACATGGATACATGGTGATGTAAGGAACAAGCTACAGTATGATGCAATAAAGCTGTAGATCATTGCAATTCTTTTCTAAAGTAACTCACAAATTTAATCACTCTTAAATATAAAAAAAATGTTCCATTTTATTGTTGACTCCCATTACCCATTTACTCAGTTTCAAACAGCTAGGTTTATTCGTAACTGTGGCTAAGAATATAATGATTCGCCACGTGATTTCCTACGACGAACATTATGGCGCGGGTTTATCCAAAATTTGTCGTCTGCGCTGAGAATCTAGATGGGTCTTGGTGGGTACAAGATGTTTTCTGACTGGACGTGTGACTTGATTGTACCATATCCAAGAGAGTGGAACCAGACTTTAATTTGTGGTCACTCGCCGATGCACGCAGATTCCACCGTGACACTTGCGGTCTTGTTTAACTCCAGTGACTCGGGGTGACAACTCATGGTGTTCTCAATGTTTAACCTTTCTTTAAAGATTGAACGGGTTTACCCATATCATGTATTGTAGTCTCTTGTGTGAAGTGCCTAAGCTTTTGGCGGTCTTTATCGTCTTGATTTGAGAAAGTAATCCGTCATGTAAGATATGACGTTCAGTGTGATGTTTAGGGTTATGGTTAGATGCAAATGCGTACCTTATTAACTATACAGTATATAGAGATACGACGTACAGCCCTATGGAAACTTCAGAAATAAGGCCCTCTTCTGAATAGCATACACACGTTGAATCCATGCCTATGGCCTAATTACATTTTGAAGCGAGTGTGGTATTTGTGAGACATAATTGATTTTGATATGAAAATGGACGTCGAGTGGCTGATTCATGGGTCGGTCTAACCCAATTTAAGTGGCTATAAGGAAGAAAACGAGATGCTTTATGTGAGGGTGAGGCCAGGCAATTTTTATAAAGATAAAGTGCCGAATCACGGTATCGTACTGCTATTTCTAAAGGTTAAGAAACTTCAAGTAGCATATCTAAGTGATGGTTTGTATAATGTTCAGGGTTAGTAGTTAGTAGTTACCTCAACCAAGAACAAAGAATTCACGTTTTGTCTTGCATGACGGACAGGTCTTTGAGTATCACTGTCAGTTTAGCAAATGACGGATTGAGAATCAAATAATGACTCGTCCACTCCGAATAGGTAACAGCGAAAAGCAGACGAATTCAATAAATATGAATTGAATCTGATAAAGAAACAAAGACATCAATATTCTAAACTTATCTATCGACTGAAAATCAATAGTGAATCGAACATCTATACAATGTTGATGTGGATCTAACCCCTATCAACCATCTCTGCTGTTCACAGGAATTGTACGTCTACAGACCAATTAATAGGCATTTCGATACGTATATTTCGACAGAGGCGAAACACTGTTTGGAAATTGGTAAATGCATTCGATTGGTCTATGCGTTTTTTCTATTTCACTTTGATCTCTGTCAGACAGCCGGAAGGCAGTTAACTCGACAAGGTCTGATCCGAGCAACTGGAGATATCAGCCTTGTATGACCGACGGATTCGGCCACTCGCATCTCGTAATGTCTTGTTTTAAGATTAATCGCAAAACGCGAGACTAGAGATAACGAGATACTTGGCAAGTTTATGTACATGATCGTGTCTTGTCCCTCGAGTAAGCAATTCCAGACGAGAACGCGAGAATCAACGGTGAAATAACGAGAATCTTATTCCAAGTTTCGCTTCGTAGGCCTACTCTCGCGTTCTCGCTTCGCATTATTGCGTTCTCGTAATCTCTAGTGTCGTGTTAGCTGGTCTGCCTAACACGAAGTACGAACCACGAGAACGCGACATTTGCTTGATTCGTGCGTTCTCGTAATCTCTAGTGTCGTGCTACCTGATATAAAGAGGAAACAGAGCTTGGCTATGCCTCTGCATGATAATACTATAGATTACGCATTGTTTTTTCACTCATTTATTTCAAACAGAAATACGGTTTCAGGTATCTGTCGCTAATCCGCCATGCTTCTCTTTTCCATCTGTACTGTAGATTTGAAATTCTAGTAAAAGGTCCTTTAACTTCCATTTTTTAGGCATGTTTACCTAATAAAAGGATACTGAAATTATACGATTGGGAAATTAAACCTGTAATAGGCCAGTAAGTCTACAAAATTCAGGATTTAGCCCTACTTCAAATTCCACTGTAGGGCAATTACACGAATAGAACCGCTCAAACTCACTAGCTAGTGGACCCTTTACCTATATGGGTTGTGATATAGTTCCCTGGGCCTTGGATATTCAATTCTTTGTTAACCACGACACAATTAATTCATTTGTGCAAAGCAGCGCTAATGAACACAGACTGTGTGATATTATATCTGATGACCGTTACAATTTGTGTTGAATGGTCGTTAATGTCTCCCTCCAACTGGTATTACTTGCTTCTATTCACACGTATTCTCAATGGAAACTCGAAACATTTGAAGGTTAATCAACAAACCTACATATAATCTCAACAATATATTCACATAAATATTTTCAACTCCGTCTTTTGGAGATTTATATATATCTGTTGGATGTTGTTCAATGATGACTCAATTGTCTCGGGGTGGGGAGGGGTGAATAGTACATCATTCGGTGAACACGATAGCTTGAAATCTAATTTACTTCAAATTTGGAACGTTTCTTCCTTGTATCAAAATGACGATTCAGTCGTCAGTGTTCATTTAGTGAAAGTGTTGTAAAGGAGACAATTTGAGAACAAATGCACAGATTAACTCTAAACCCCAAATAAACAGCTTAATCCTGTATTGCGTTTCACTTTATTCCGAAAAGAAACACGCTTATCACTGAGTACATTGAGAATATTCATGTTTGCACCTGTTGTGGGCACTCTATCATTTAAAGACAACTTTCCCACTCTAACCTCAAACTTTGAATGTAGTCTCGGCTGGATGGAATTACATTTCTTAAAAAATTTCCGTTAAGACAACTATGTCATCATCGCATATTTTTTTTACAATACTACCGTCAATGTGGGTTAAGAAAAATGATAGTTGCCATTGTCTTATTTTGAGTTATTCACGTTTATGTATGTATTTGAAGTATATTCAATTTTTAGAAAAACAACTTGAAAATAGTTTCTACAAATAAATAAATACTTTTAATATAGCATCTCCCCCACCACCTATAGTAAGACAATGGATGGGGTTGATTGATCGATTGATTGTTTTTTATTTCCAAGAGCAAACGCAAAAGGTTTACGTTTTGACAAATTCATACAATCATATGCATGCGGTATAGAATAAATGAAATAAGCATTTTTTGGAAAATGGGTGAAAACATAAGAAACTAATTTTGATGAAGGGATAAAATGAAATTCATCCTCAATTTGACCATGGCTACAAATAATACAAATACGCTGGCGCCTTTCTTTATATAAATATTTCCCTTGTTGTTCATTTGATTTATGCGCCGTCACCCTATACAATAATATGTTGATATCTATTATCAAGTGACTTACACAAATAAAGTGACTTACACAAATAATAATGTAAGGAATGTGTATCATTTAACTAACGATAAATCGAACAAGATGACATAGTTGACATTTGTGCATGCATATGTTGAAGCCATTGGTCTATAATTGTTTGTTTGTATGTATGAGTTGACAAACAACTGTGTATTTTTGACCTATTGATTAGTCAATTCCGAAACAAAACCAGTGCTGTATAATTCTTGCCTGATGTGTGATGCCCAATTATCAACCCTGTCATCTGTAATACATGTTTGATACATATCATTATACAGTACCCGTAATATACAATTTTCAGTGCTTAATAAAGTAGTCCATTAATCCATGATTTTACATTTTCTAGAAATAAGCATAGGAATACGCCCTAATTCTGAATAAACCATTACTGTTGAAGCATTTCTAGGAAAGCATAATATTATTTTGCAATATTCTAAATGCATTTTGTCAATTTCGATAACTTTATGATGACCCCATGCCTCAGATGCGTAGTTCATAATATTTGATACATAGGAATAAAAACGTGACAGTTTTGTGTACAAGTTCGAATCATACTGCGTTATTTTACGTAATTACCCGTGCACCACACGCCGACTTTGCTTAGCAAGTGGTGATTTACTCGTCAATTTACCATTGTGGTTAAATTGTATCCACAAATACACAAATGAACTTACGAGTTCTAATTCTATTTCTTTCTTTTGGACATTTCCACTCTTTTCGGAATATTAAAACTTTGGTTTTCTCGACATTTATAGTTAATCCCCATTCTGAACAATAAATATTGAGCCTATTAATTGCTGACTGTAGTTCAATAGTTGATTCTGCAAAAAGAATAGTATTGTCAGCGTACATTAACAAATATAGGCTAATTTCCATAATATTGATGGATGGGCAATATTTCGTTAACAACTTAATTTCGATATCATTGATAAATAAAGAGAATAGCATTGGCGATAAACACTCACCTTGCATCAAACCTACGTTTAGATTAAAGAAGTCTGAATATTTGCCTTTCCATCTGACACACATCTTAATACCTTCATATAGAGATTTAATTATTCTAAGCATATTTCCACGAATACCCATTTTACTTAATTTATACCATAACATTTTATACTGAACCGAGTCGAATGCCGTTCTATAATCAACAAAACAACAGTACAGCCTTTTTTTATTATTAACATATTTGTTTACCAACGCAGCGACTGCAAATATGGCGTCTCTCGTACCACTGCCGGGCTTAAAGCCCATTTGGGCATCTGTCAGCTGCTGATTCTTAGCATGCCAGTCGTACAGTCTATTATTTAAAATTGCTGTAAACAATTTAGCTACATGGCTAACCAAAGTAATTGAACGATAATTTCGTACGTCATTGGCGTTACTCTTTTTAAAAGTGGGGAGAACTATACCCTTCGCCCATTGCTGGGGAAACGATCCACTTTCAAAGATTTCATTCAATAAAACTGATAGCATTGGTGTTAAAGTTTCACAATTTTCAATGAACATTTCATTTACATTATTATCCAGGCCAGGACTTTTTTCTCTTTTCAATGATTTAATAGTACTTGTGATTTCATCAATCGTAATTTGGTTATCAAGTTCCTCAAAGATTACGTCATTCTCGTTTCCGTTCCAGGTTCGGTCTAAATCAATATCTTTACTGACGTTTTTTTCTGACATTTCCTTAAAATAATGATAAAAATCATCTACCTCTAGAGAAGTGAGTGGTGTCTCGTTACTGCGTTTTAATTTGCTAAAGAATTGTTTTGGATTATGTTTACGCAAGTATTCCATCTTGTCGCCCTCTGCACTTTTATATAAACTTTTTTGTCTGTTACATATTCTTTTATATTCCTTCTTTTGTTGATACAATTTAATCCTGTTAATCCTGCATCTATTCATGTTAAATTCGTCTAATGACTTTAAATACAGATTGTGAGCGTGTCAACAGTCATCATTAAACCACACCTGATCTGGTTGACCCCCATCAGCGATGTCAGCCGACTGACTCAGGCCATTCGTATCATTTGAACTAAACGTTTTTGTGATATCTCCGAGAATATCGCAGAAATCTGTCACTTTTTCATTTATTGAGTTTTTATTATTAACCGCGTTCCATAATCGGTCTCTATTCACACACAGACATTCTTTTATTAAGTCGCTATTACATGTATCCCATCTAAATTAAGGTTGTGTGTTTTTAACTTTTCTCTTTACTGGTTCTATTTTTTCTATAATTGCATCAGAGGGCCAACATAATTTAATTGGTGCATGGTCCGAAAATTGATTAAAACTCATAACAGTGAAGTCTATTTGACTATTTATTAATGCTTGTGGTGCGATTACATAATCTATGACACTACTACCCCTTAAACTGTAAAATGTTAAACTTCCTTTCTTGTCTCCAGGTAATCTACCATTCAATATTCTGTAATTTGTTACTTTACATACATCTATTAGACGTTTACCAAAGGTATTTATAACTTTATCCTCGGAACTTCTTTTTGTTACAGAGTCATCGTTTGTGTAATTAAATTGTTTTTCGTTTTCATATATAAGACATTGTGGAAGACGGTCGTCTTCTATAAAATCATTTTCAGTTGCCGTTCGGCTGTTCAGGTCACCTAAAACAATGACATCTTTATATTTAATTATGCAGTTTTCTATTTCTTCAAAAATATCTGCTTTTGTAATGAAATAAAATTTACTTTTTTCGTCTGGCAAATAAACAAAGCAGAATATTTATTCACGGTTTCTTGTTTGGGGACACTTCTTAATCTTTACTACTATTATACTCTCTTTTATTACTTCTAAAACTTCAATATGTTTGTCTATACTTTCTGTACATAACAAAACAATACCCCCTCCCCTCATTATAGTGCGTACAAATGGATACCATTTATACCCTGTGACTTGTTTATCAATATTCACCGAGTCTTTTAACCAACATTCCAGGAGGCACACTACATCAAACTGACAAATTACATTCAGAAATTGTTTGTCTCTTGATTTGCGATAGAAACCCCGTTGAATGTTCCAGCTACCGACATTTAGACATCGGCCTATACGTTCACTCTCCTGGATTCCCTATTTCAGTAGTGTTCGAGGAGGAATCACACATGCCTCGCGTATAATACGACCATTACATAAGAGTTTGGCGGGGTACACAATAGACACCTTCTCCCCCCTGTGTCTACGCTCTTTCATCTCTTGTACAAGTGTCAGTCGCGCTGCACGGACTTCTCTGGGAAGATCTTCATACATGCTGAACGGCTTGCCAGCTAAACTTCGCCCTCTTGTTCTTACTTTCTCTCTATCCTTGTATTCACTAAAAGCGGCTATAATCGGTCTCTTTCGCCCCTCTTTTTGGATGCCTAATCTATGTACACGATGAAAGTTCATACAGTCAATCTCCTCTTTCGGCAAATCCAACTCATTGGCAATAAATTCTTTCAAAGTTTTCTCACAGTTTTCGTCTTTCTTTTCATCTATCCCACCAAAAATTAAATTACACCTTCGTGAGCGGGCCTCTATATCAATCACACGAGCTGACAATGTTTGTAAAGTGTTTTCACATTTCTCAGAATTTAATTTTAAATCCTTTATGTCTGTTTCTATTACTTTAAATTGACCAATTTCTTCTTTAAACTCCTCAAATTTGTCACTCATAAATTTTAAACTTTCAGTCATTTCAGTGCTTACAGATCTGTTTTTGGCTAGTGTACTTTCAACTTGACTGAGTCTAGCATTCATGGAAGAAGACATTTTTTCCAAGTCATCTAGTTTTGTCAATTTTTTTTTCCAAGTCATTGAATTTCCCCATTATATCAGTTTTTAGAGATTGGACAGACTGCGTAAATGACAGATACATGGGTTGTAGTTCATACTGTATGGCCGGCAATTGCTGTCCGTTCGTTGACGGTACGGTCAGTTGTTGAGACATACCTGTGAGACTGCCCGGGCTACGGCTGGTCGGTTCAGGTGTGCAAGTTGGCGATGGCTGAGTAGCAGGCGAAGAGGTGATCGGACTGACCTCCACAGAGGAGTCTGATAGTGGAACATCTCTTTTCGTTCGCTTGGATCCTTGCTTTCTGTGTCCTGAAGAAGGCATAGTGCAGAGTGTTTTCTCCTATATTATCTGGTACTAATCTGTGCAAATATCGGGTCGTAAAGGCCACAAAGTTAACATACATGCAGAGCTCGAACGATATGCGACTAATCCGCCGACGAATACGGATAAACGTTCGAAAAAAGATAAAGACGGTTGCATGACACCGATTCAATGATATCATAAAAAACGGTTGCCATTTAATGTCTGACTGCTAAAACGTAACCGAAGCTATATGAAAGAGAACAATTATAAAATTTGCCTGAGTAATCATATCTGCCATTAATTTATAAACTTACTTTATATACTAGGCCCACATACTTGAAGTCTTCGCTCATAGTCCTGGCGATAGATAAAAACTGTCGTTTTTGTGTGCAATTCAGACCAACCGTTATAAACATATCATAGTCGGCAATCAAATCGAATATATGGATGAACACATGGATAGCCAGTGTAATTTCGCAGATTGTCACATGCGTTTATATGTGTAGAGACATTAAGTGTTCGGACAATGAAAAAACTTGCACATGCTGCGCCTTTATCGTGTTAAGGGAGTCCACGAATTGAAAATATTGTAATAGTGTAATAATGTAGACTATTTACCTATCGATATGAAATTATGAGATAACAGGGATACCCTGTGTTATATCGCATATTGCCTGTGCGCCTGTATTTGTGCAGAGATCCCATGTGGTCCTATGAAGAGGTCAACACCAGACGAAGGAGTATCATCAGAGCTCCATTAACTAGAAGTGTGAAACGCCCATATGAGCAGGTCGTACGGCATTGTGGCCAAAATCGGCCTATTCAACTACATGTACTTGCCAGCCCTCATGTGTGGCGGACTGGCGAACCATCAGGGGAGGTAATTCTAGAATTGAATCCAACACTTGATCGTACAGTCCATTTGACCTGGTTCTACCTTTCGAAAATACATAGCGCATGGAATCATGGGAGTTTGCTGCCAGTGGTTGGGGATTGTCAGAATAGTTGCAATGAAAATCCACACTTATATCACAATCGAACTATTTTATGGTGTATGTTCGGAATGTTCCTACAAAAAGGACAGTAATAAATAATACGTACGAAATAAATCACAACTAAGTTACATATAAAATTTATCAGAGCCATGGCAACCATATAATAAAATTTCGAACAAGTCCGTGTCCTCCTATGGAGGTGTTCTCGATGTTCACAGTCTGCAAACAAATTTCCCAGAATTCAAGTGTGAAGAATCGACCAAACTAGTTACCGATATTTACCGATGCTTAGCGAGGGATACCGATTCAATTCTTACCGGCGCTAAGCAGACTATTCTGCCAACCGACTGCGCACAACATACCTTCTATGTCACCCTATCTCTTATAACATGAGCGAGGGACACAATGCCGTCTATACTACTGAATACGGCGTTTCACACTTATATTAAATGGACTTGTGGTATCACATACATTGTATTTGATTGATCAGCGTTTAACGCAATGTTCAAATATACTCTATTTTTCTGATGGGGTTGTAATAGTCCTATTAAATAGGCCGTCGACGTTTCATTTTTAACATTTGGACATTGCCACTACATCGACGTCCTATCCTTCGATTCAATTAACGTAACGAATTTTTGCGCAAAACGCTTTGCACCTTAATACAAAAGTACAGAACGAACTGACCGATGTACTCACTTCAAACTGCCAGGGGCCCGCAGCCGTGGCAAAGTGGTTAGCGAGTGCGCTTTCTTACGCCTACTTACTAAGCCCAATCAAACCAACAATCAAACTGCCAGGCTGTGAAGTTAGCGTGTTTAGCAATCAATTTCTATCCCCAACAGTGTATTTTTCAGTAAATTTCACCCGCTTTAACTATCGCGATGTCAAGGACCCTGAGACTGGCTGTCAAAGATTTTCTGACAAAAACACTCTCAAACGCTGTGAAATTTAGCGAAAAATACAATGGTGCGCAAAGTGTTTTGCGCACAAACCTGTTATGTAAATTGAATCGAAGGATAGGACGTCGAGTTTCTGCCATATACAAATGATAAATATCAAACATCGACGGCCTATTTTATATGACTTAGGGTTGTGACATCTAAACAAAACTATATGAGAATAAGTCTATAGTAAAGTCCTATTGGGGAAGGACTGTTTATTTAGAGATGACAGCTTTGGGGGACGGTTCGGAACCAAGTGAATAATGTTGAAGAACCTCAAAGGAAGAAAACAAAAAAAATCTATATGGAGGAAAACATGGAAACTTTACACCAATGTGATTTAATAAGGGCCTTTTGGCCACACACAGTTTTTCTCGGCGAATTTGATTTATTTGGGTGTGAAGGGAGATCGGTTAACAAGCACCGTCACATCAGGCAGGATAATACATCGTGTAAGAGAAATGGTAGTCAGTACCTGAGTGTATAACGTACTAGCGACTAGGACAACGGCGGAGGACACCAGATAATTCCATACAGCATTGCTAAACATTTCGGATTCAGTGAATCTGGCGTATGGTTGAATTCTGAAATATTATAATAATAAATTGCTATAAAAAAAAATCAAGTAAAATGTTTTTTGTGATCTTCTTTCCACATTAATGGTTATAACAGTTATAACAGATGACGATCTCGATACCAAGCTGCGACTACTGTGCTATCACTTTTG
>JAVFBX010195322.1:0-13037 GCA_034783855.1 Mopalia kennerleyi
AAAATACTATGTGAATTAATTAGGAGTTTGGAAGAAATGGTGCATTGATCTGGTTCTGTTTTCATGCAATGTTGTTTTTCATGTCCTGTATTTTTCAAAGTATTTATATTATATTCAGTATTATTATTGTTTTTAAAATAATTTATTTGTATTACCTCCCCTTGCAGTTCTGTGTCCTACATAAAGAAGAGTTACTTCCCCTGAATAATTTGAGAAGAACTAGCGAGAGACTGTCATCTGCTTCATTCCTTCAAGTTTCTTAAATCTCATCTCATTTAATACATTTACATCTTTATTGCTGCTTTTCTTTTTCAACATTTATTATATTTCACAATTGTATAGGTAATGTGAAATGGCGGTATGCTTTTTCAAAGGTAAAGCAGACCTTTTTTCCTGCTTTAATTCAAATTCCTGATTTTTATTTGAAACACCATGTTTTAGTGTATACAGCAAATAACGTTTTGTACTCTGGTTTTAGTGACAGAATAAACGTTTTATTTCAATCAAATCATACAATGCTGTTTGACATGAGCCTAAATATACATAGATATTCATAAACATTTTGTATTTAGCCATGCTGTCTTCATTAGTTAGAATATTATTACAGTCTATGTACCAAGTTTAGGTGCTATTGAGTTCACTTGAAGACATTTTATACTACCTTCAGAATTTTTTAAACCATGCTTACAAATTTCTGTTTTATAAAGATGTACATTGCTAACTGGCTTCTAGATACAAGTATAGATATTTATTACAATAGATCTGCATTGTTCAAATGATCTATGATGGAATTTTATTAACCAGACATAATATAAAGATAGACCTTTCTTATCTCTAGTGATCGGAAAATCTAAATAGATATATTGCTGTTATTATTGTACATAGTTAACGTCTACTTTTGTTGCATAAACTTATTATTTGTTATTTATTTTGCTTTCATTTATTACATGTGAACAGTCCAGTTGTAATTATAACCTTACATTTCTGTAGTTGTCTTAGGATTCCAGTTTACAATTTCTTCGTATTTGGAAACATCACTTGTAAATTTACCAGTAACTGTAAAAACGACTTTGTGTAGTTTGTAGATATGATTTAAAAGAAGCTTCCAGCCATTGTAAAAATAGGCTAAATCCCTGACACAGTCAGACTTACGACTTTACGAAAGTTTCCCTCTTCACTAGTCCTAAACATAAACTTGTTTGTATGTTATCAGTATATTTTGACTGGGTGTAGCATTGGACCAGGTGTCTACACTGTCATTGGGTGAAGTATTGGACCAGGTGTCTACACTGTCACTGGGTGAAGTATTGGGCCAGGTATAGGTTTATTTTGTGACAGGGTAGAGTATTGGATCAGATATGAATATACTGTGCCTGGGTGGAATATTGGTCCAGGTATAAATATACTGTGACTGGGTAGAGAATTGGGCCAGGTATGAATATACTAGTGTGACTGGGTTGAGTATTGGGCCAGGTGTGAATATACTAGTGTGACTGGGTTGAGTATTGGGCCAGGTGTGATTATACCATGAATACCGTGAATATACCATGAGAATTGGGCCACGTATGAATATACGGTGATGTGTAGAGAATTGGGCCAGATATAAATATACTAGTGTGACTGGATGGAGAATTGGGCCAGGTATGAATAGACTAGTGTGACTGGATGGAGAATTGGGCAAGTTATGAATATA
Organism: Mopalia kennerleyi; assembly: GCA_034783855.1. Lineage (NCBI taxonomy): Eukaryota > Metazoa > Mollusca > Polyplacophora > Chitonida > Mopaliidae > Mopalia > Mopalia kennerleyi. The sequence goes on from JAVFBX010195322.1 coordinate 1,694, forward strand.
CTTTTGACTTGTTAGATACATTGGGCCAGGTATGAATATACCATGACTGGGTGGAGAATTGGTCCAGGTATGAAATACTGTGACTGGACAGGGTGACTGGGAAACAACCAACCATTGTTCTGCTAGCCTAGCACTAGTTTTAAAATACTTTCAGTGCAATCATTTAATGTAGTTTTATAGACTAATAAGTTTTCTTTAAGAGCAGTTTGTTTGTCAATATAAAAAGCACTGCCAACAAACCCTTCTTGACCAAAATGGGTGCCATATTTAGCCTAGCTTTTTTTTTTATAAAAAGATTTTTCCAAAATAACTGAAAAAAAAGAGCAAAATATCCAAAACTCAAAGTGGAACTTAATCTGTAATAAACTATTAAAAGTGTTGACAGAAAATTTCTTACCAATTATAAGTGAATATACCCATTCAGTTCCAATTATTTGAGATTTTAAGAACTGCTGATGGGATTTCCTTACCCTAGTGATGTCGTATCATAAAAATGTCAAATACGTTTGACATTTGTAAATGAAATAGAATCTTTTTTATGATAGGTGAAACATGAAAACATATAGACAAAAAATTATATAGACATGTAGAATTGAACTTCCACCAAAATGTTGACTTTCAATTTTAGAAATTCAAGAAAAAATAAACTTAATTTTTAGTGCTAGTGTCTAACACAAAACCATAAACCAAATGGAGGCACCATCTAAAACAAACTACATACCAATTTTTTAAAGAGCTTAACTTAATAGGACATACTGTTATTCTAAAATTCCATGTTGTATAACCTCCTATAATACAATCAATAGGTTTATGTTATATCCATCTGTGTGTTAATAACCTGTGTGTTCATAACCTTGTCAATGAAATACACTCGAATAGGACTAACCGTAATAAATACTTATGTAACATTTATCATATTATCCATGTCATCACAAGAGGTACCTCCTGTTTATTAACAAACAATCTACATTCGTTACCTTCACCTTGTTCCATTGTGTAAATGAATCGCTTCTGTTCTGACAAAGGTGTCGTCAAACATAACACTACATAATCATACGACAGGTTATACAGGAGTTACTGAATCATCTCAACTTCAATATGAATCAGTCAATCAACCATTGCCAATGTCCGCCAAATGGTTGTCTCCGAACTAAATTTAAGGTTTAATAACAGGTAATACTGTTACTTAAATAGCAAGGGGTCTATGGTGATTTTAATAATGAAATTAGTCAAGACAGGCCTCTAAACTACTTTCCAGTTTTAATGAAAAAATGTATATAGTTGAGGGTTTATGGGGATGTTGTTAATGAAATCGGTCAAGTTATGTCCCCTAGATGACTCTTCAGTTTGAGAGTTATGAAAGGTACATATTTGATGTAATTGTTGATACCTGTGTATAGAGGAGACTTGATATAATGTCCTATCTGTATTGCACTATGATTTCATTTATCTTAGCTTACATAAGACATCATTCCCATGGCGATAAAGAACAGTCAATCATTAATATTTTTGCCAATGAAGTTAGCTAAGATTCGTTTTGGAAATGGGGTCTTATCGACTGTTATGTCTTATACATCTTGACATGAAATGCATTAAAAGTTGTACCTTGGAAGTATCCACAATGTCCAGCATAAAGGTTTACTGTACACTAAACAGTCAGGAAACGATGGTTTCATTATTTATCTCATTTAAGGTAGATTGCAATACAGAGATTGACAAAATGGGACAGAACCTCATAATTGTTGATTACATTCAGTCATCTTTGACACTGTTCATTTATTATTCCATCAACAAACAGTTCCATTTTTGTATATACTTTAATATTCTCTGAAGTGTTTGAATCATTTCTCCTATGATTGCACTTTATGGTATGACAGAACATGCCAATGTGTGAATTAGCATGCATGATTGTTTAAATGATTATGGCCAATTAATATAGGCACTTATAAGAACACTTGCGAGGTGATACATCTACGCATAATTGGTCATAATTGACGATGCATGAAACACCAAATTCTGCAAGTTTCTAACATATATTATTTATAAGATATGAGAGACCTGACAGTGTCATTCATTGGGCCATAGACCTAGCAATCTAAAAGAGAAACTAATCATTATATTCCTAACCATTTTAATATACATTTTTAATCAACATTTAGAAGGATTACCTTGCTTGATCTTAGCTTTGAATTAGTTTATCTTTTAGATTACTAGGCCTACTACCTTGGTCTTATGAGTGGAAAATAAAACTTGATCCTTCATCTTCAATAATATATTAGTGTTAAAGATGAAGGATATTGAGAACTTTGTAAATACCGCCCAATGTTGTGGTCTTTGTGTTGATTGTTGTAAGTAAAATGGTACCCTGAAAACAGTTGTGTAGTGATTAACAGTATGCCTGTGGGAAGCTGATGTATGTACACCCCTTAAAATTCCCTCTCAGATGTTATAAAATATCGGTACTTTATGTGATTCTCTCCGAGTAAAGGAATACAACAAAATAAGTGGCTATATTCTCTATGAAGTTGGTTTCCAGTTCTATGCATTGGTTGAACTGTGACTCACAAACTACATAGAATATGATATATTTTTTTGAGACCCACACTGACAGGTGGGTTGTACTAAATACATTTACCACAATTTCTGAGTATGGGTGGTTTGAGGTAGCTTCACGTTAACCCTGGGTCTCCAAGAGCTAAGGGCAACATGGAGATGATATGTTTGTATTGTGTCTGATTGTCCCCCTTTCTTGAGGGAGATTTCCTTCCACCCAAAATTGGGCTGTTAAGTTGTCATAGGAGTGTTACAACCTTAAGCATGGCATTTAATCCTAATCAATCAATCAATCAATCAAAACAGATTGAGCTTCTCCATGAAATGACGGTGGAAAGTCTTTGAAATTGAATGTTTTCATGGAGTAGCTCAGAAGTTTTCAATTTATTAAACTGTATTCATGATAACCATTGCACCTTTCTCCAGAATCTTTTAGCTTTATAGATGTTAAGATTTGACCCCGGCGGTGAATGATGCCTTAGTAGCTAGGTCAATCACTAATGCTTTGAGAAGTGGGCATTTTTCAATCTTAGATAATCATTCAATTAAAATTGTTTCAAATATGGATGTAAGACTTGAGCTTATAAATGTAGTGTTTTGTAGTGATTTGGTGTATCCCAGTCAACTTAAAATAAAAAAAAATTCTGAATAATATATGTAAATTATACTGCTTTAGTGCTTAATCGTCGCTTAACCTATTACCTACAAACAAAGACTTCTCTATGTTGTTATGGTGGAAAATCAAACAACACTAAAATTAATCAAATCTTCTGTATACGTGTTTATGTTTATTGAAAATGGGAAAGCAATTAAATCATTATTAACATAGTGCTTCAGTTCCCCATAAGACTAACAAGATCATAGTAAAGCCTGTGTCTACATAGCTGTGGTTGACAGCAGCTTCCTCAGTCCTTTTTTTGTATTGAAGTGAAGGGGAACTCAAAAACAATTTGTTGTAAACTTGTCGTTTTGCACTGGATAGGGTCGTGTTCTAGGTCATTGGACTGGGACATGAGTAAAATCAGGGGAAAGAACCAAATAAAACCGGCAAATACCTAATCTTCACAGGTCTTACCATGACATGACTGCTTGGTTTCACTTTTGGTTTGTTTTATTGTGATCAGCTATAAACTGGTGAAAGTGACTGGTTTTTTTTCCTGTGACAGTCTCATGTGTGATTTGTAATGTCAGGTTTTACTATTTTCCCTGGCATGTTCGTTCATCAAATCTGTACCAAATTTTGCTTCAATTTTGAAACAAAGTTGGGGCCGCAAATTAATTTCTGACTCAACGTTGAAACTGTATATTAAAGCCAAGAACTGAGATGCTTCATGATCAAAGAAAACCTGTACCTTTTATCTATTTTAATCAAATTGAATAATTCTTATAACTGTAAAATATCGCTTTTAGCAGTGTTGCACACTAGAATATCTTTGTTGTTACGCTACTTCGGAGAACTTATCCTTGTAAATAATCCTTTATGAAATTGTACTCGCGATTATGGTGATGATCCAATGTAAAATGCAGCATAGTGTAAGCAATTCATGTGATTTAAACAAAACTGTCCTCTGTAACATTTTATTTATTGTGACCAGAGCGTGTCTGGTACTTCTAGTCCTTCTATAACTGCCAGTATTGTGTAGTGTGTATGTTGTCAAGTTTATCGGGTGAATTAATGGACAAGTGATTTGAAAATCCTAACTACATCCTTACCAGTGATGAGATTGATTGTAATATATCAATAAATGTTGTCCAATATCGAATATGCTGTCGGTGTTTGTTTATTTACTGAATTATTCTACAAAGGATCTATTTGAATCTTATGAAACCAAATAATTGCTGCTCACAGTATATTGTTGAAAAAGTGTATTTTGAGGTCTATTATTTTTCTTGACTGACAGAGGTTTTATAGCTATTTTACTCCTGTGTCAGCCCGACGCGTGGGGAAAAAAACCCGCCTTTGATGCCATTGGCAACAATCAATGACAAAATACAGGCACACAGCACAAAAATCAGAAATGGGGAAAATGTAGGACGCCACAGCATATCCACCTTGTGTTGCCCCTTAGCTCAAGACTCCGAGCACTCCACTAATCTCCATGATGACGATCTCTTCAGTCCATGAAATGACAATTTAAAGTTTATAAGGCTTACATTTACTCATGAAATATTGTAGTGAAGTCTGCAGCGACAAGCTAAACTGAAAAATCCTTATTTTTAACCCTCTTTATTGTCGCCTTCATCCTATGTGTCAATCCCCAAATGATCAATCTTGGCTCACCACGTTTTGCATTATGTGATTATTATGAAGGGTAGGCAGGGGAGAGTCAATCCGATAAAGCTGTATTCCCAAAGTGTTGCGGAGGTATATATTCTGGCCCAAAATTTGTAATTCTGCTTGGTCGTGTTATTCAGATATCCTGTTGGGGGAAGTGTATCCGGCAAACCCTCATTAAAGGGCAATAACTCTTATTAGTCTAATTTCAATAGCAGGGTTCCCACACCCATGTAAAAATAATTTCCAGGAGTAAAATAATATATTTTATCAGGGTTTTCCAGGACAAAAACGTTCTGACTTTTGTGAAATTTTAAAATTTACTTTTAAATAGATTATTATTAACTTGTTGGAGAGGCATTTAGAAGTTGATGAACTAAACATAACACAAGACTTTATGGATTACAAGAATAAACCAGAAGTTGTAATCCATAAAGTCTTGTGTTATGTTTAGATTATTATTACATCAATAGTTTCTCATGTCACAAAACACAAACAAATTCTACTTTCCAGGACTCCTTGTTAATTTTCCTGCATTTTAATCACTTTTAAAAACCAGAGTAAAACTTCAGGAATTTAGGAGGCCTGGGAACCCTGAATGAGTTCACAATGTAGTAATGCATCATTATTCCAAATTAAGATATTCAGATTTGCATGGTTCGTAAAAAAAAAAAAGACGTAGAGGTAAGGACCACACCAATACCAGATTAACCAACCGTTCTGTTGTCTGATAGGCAGTGACGGTATGCCAGCCAAACTGGCAACTGTCTTTGACAAAGCTGGTAACAATCACACAAGACTGAGTAATTATAAAAATCAAAATAAAGACACAACAGATTGGTTCTTTGTAACTCCTTAGCTTGGAGAGCACCAGGAAACTCCCGCTCAACCAGCGTGATAAATAGGAGATTTACTTTTCAGAAAATCAAATACACTTGTCGGGCTGCCAAGACTTTCGAGACAACCTACAAACGGGGACATATCTTATATAGACTATACTGTATATAGAGATACAAGGTGCAGCTGTACCAAAACTTTAATACTAAGGACTGCCTCTGAATACTAAATAATGTTGAATCCGTACGACCTTATTACTGTGGAAGACATTTTTAAGTGAGTGTAGTACTGCTGAGAAATGATTGAACTGGACATGAAAATGGTGTGAGTTATCATTTTATGTGTCGGTCTAACACAAAAGTGTTGAAGGAAGACAAGGAGATGGTTTAAGTTCAGGTAAAGTCATACAATTTTTATATATTGAAAGTGCCGAATCATGATAGCGTTCTGCTATTTCTAAAGGTTAAGAAGTTTCCTGTAACTAAAATCGGATCAAAATAGCTCCCAATCTTTTGTTGGTCCCTAATATTATGATCTAATGCAAACAGAGATTGGTTTGAGACATTGACCAATCACAGAGCCGCTTCACACACCAGGTTTGTAAATGCAGTTAATGTGAAGTTAACAGGTACTAGTAACTAGTTTTCAACACGGCTTGTCTCAGATGCCGATATCCAGTATATTCTATTTTGAATATACATCAAAAAACCAAAAACACATTACTTCTGCAGGTCTAGCTTGTATGGGTTTCTACTGGTCAGCTGGGACAGTGACCTTTCATGGACCCCAGCATGATTGACCTATTTGGTTGGTGTTTGTGCTAGATCATAATATTTGTGACATACAAAAGACGAGGAGCTATCTTAATCAGATTTGAATAAGATTGCACCTGTACGTTACATACACACATGAATTCAGCTTGTTCTAGAACATAATGGGTATATCCTTGTTTTCTGTCTCCTTGAACACATGATAATACAGCCAAGTTGAGCCAACTGTGATATCCTATGGATAAGTCTGATATAGAGTGATATAGGCCTTAATTAACCAATAATGTAACGCTCTTCCACAGAACAATAATAGGCACATTTGACTGGATGTTTTCATTTAGCATGGTAAAACTGTGTGCAATGAATTACGTTTGACTTGTACGTTTGTGAAGTTTCGTTGAGCACGAAACTCCACAATTTATTTTACAGTTAAATCGGTCAAGTGTTCAGAAAAAATAGATGTACTCGACGAAACTTCACAAATGTACCTTCACTGTGTTTAATGATAACATCTAGTCGAATGCATCTATTGACAAATGCCCAACAAGCAGACAAGGACGTTGTCATATTGGAGGTAAATTAATGTGCTAGAAATCCATTGACCGACTACTTTTTCCTTCTGCGCAGCTATTTACATGCGCTCTAAAATCGTCCAGTCCAATGCACCTTAACTCATTCACTACCACAGGTCAACCAGGCATAGGCGACTGCAGTAGTTTGCTGCACTCATCCCCAGCACAAACTGGGGCAAGCTCAGCTGTATGAAAATAATGCACCCAGACCAAATGTTGTTCAGCAATCAATAAAATAATAATTATTGACAATTTTTTTTTTTTAAATGAGTATTAATAAAACAATAAAAACTGTTGTTGTTTTTTAAAATTTATTTTGCTTTGTACAATTATTTCACGTGTGTATTCGTAGGGAGTTTGGTTGCTGATATCACGCTCCCGGTAGCGAATGAGTTAATAAATAAAACCATCTTTTAAATGCCAATCCACAATATGTTCTTATTTGATAAAAGATATCATACAGAAAGTTTGCGCACATGAAAACAAAACTACAGAACGAATTTATCGATATACTCATTTTAAACTGTCAGGCTGTGAAGTCATCGTGTAAAGCAATAGGCTACATTTCTATCCCCAATATTGTAGTTTTGGTAAATTCCATAGCGACTTTGCACAAAAACTTGTTATGTAAATTGAATCGAAGGATAGGATGTCGAGGTACTGTCAATATCCAAATGATAAATATCAAATGTTGCAGCCTATTAATAGGACTAGTCTAGGTAATACATAGCACAATGAATAGGGCTAATTCATCCATCTTAGCCCTACGCCTGTCCTGCCTATCTAAAGCCATGGTGAAGGCAGGGACTTGATCCACCGACTGCCGCTATCGCTGACCTCTCAAATCATGTATCTGATTTTTCTCAGATGTTTGGGGGATACAAAAGTCCCAATAATCTAGCTCCTTCTTTTGTTCCTAATGTTAAAATAAATTTTATTTGAGTTTCTCGCCTGAGTTGACATGTTCAAGTTATCTCCCATTGCAATAATAAGGCTGAAAATGCAGTCTTACAAGTTACACATAGGCGACGTAGGGCTAAAATGGAGGAATTAGCCATATACATTGTGCTAGGTGAAACAAGACATTAACCTTGCATGGCCTTCTCTATTTTTACAGAAGCTGGAATTGATGGTAAAGTGTTTCTGTCATTAAACCGTAATGATGTACATGAGCTTTTTCCTTCCTTGAACCAATTTTTGGTGAGAAGAACTGTCCTGGCTCATGTAAAGGTAAGGCAAACATTCTAAAGGAATCTTAAAGTGTTGTATGTGTTTGACCATAGGCATGGCTTTATTATGCGCCTGGAACTGGTTGTGTTATTGTACGACATGTCAATCAATCAATAGTCAAATACTCTAAAAAAGCATATTGCAAATATTATCCTTTTATATACAAGCACTGAGGCGTACTCCATATTAATTAAATTTAATGTATTTTTAATATATTTATTAATAAGATATATATAAAGCGGCCTTTGGACCCTCACCTAGTTGGCTGTCGTTTATTTTTTTAAATAATTCAGTCCAACTCATGTCTGGGGCTGGTACACTGTCATAAGTCAAATTACCTTAAGTACAGCATGAAGGTTTAAACACCAATCAAACAATCCATATTAAAAAAAATGCACTACTCCAGGGTTTCCTTAGTAAGTGGTTACTGATGACCAGTCATATAGTCGGCATAAGTAGCCTCCGGCTAATGTTATCTATTGTAAAACCGATTTTAAGTAAAGATTTGATTTGATTTGTCACCTGTAGCAGTCTACTTATAGGAAAAATCGGCTTGGGTCTACACCTGCTTTATTACTTTGAATGTTTTGTGGAAGAAATATTGTGTTACTGGATAGGGGTAATTCCTCCATCTTAGCCCTACGTCCCACCTATCTCAACCTATTCATTGTGCTAAGTAGCTGCCTACTTTTCATGGCATCCTACTCTTAAAGATAAGGAAACCCCTGTTACTATAGTTTTACTAAGCTTAATTTGAGTATTGATATATAATGCTGTATTAATACATGTATTTGAATATATTATACAGGAACTGTCCTCAGATGATGATCATGTTGATGAAGAAGTTCATGTAGGTTCACCAGTCATCCAAATGTCACGTGTGGCATTCACTCTGTATACGGATACTGATTTAATGAAATCCGCCAAAACTGGCACGATCACAAAAGAAGCGAAAGATGCTTGTGTACGTGGAATCATATCAAACATGATCAGCGCTTGTCAAGAGTTGGCGACTCCAAGATACCCAACTTCCCCAGAGCTGAAGGAAATGGCCATTTTAATGTGTCAACGGTTCCCAGTTTTGAAAGATGACACTACTTTGAATCCTGAAAAGCCATGGGTAAGCCATCATAGTATTAGTTTATTCATTTCCTTTCAATGCTGCAAATACAACAAAACTTAACAATATGCAATACTTTCAGTCTTGATAAGGGCTGAGTTGGTTAGTCCAGTACACATGCATGCACCATTGGAGCAAAAAAATAATCAATAATATGCCAAGGAGGGTGGTAAACATATTGACGTCTATGAAGCCCTGTCATATGTGTAGATTTTATATACTTGTCACAGTTGTGTCTTGCACTTATCTGTCTAGCCTTGCTCGTTGCCATGGCAGAAAAAGAACTTGAAGGTACTACATCTTTCTTTAAGATGGATTATCTGCTGTTTTATTTGCAATTTGTTTGAACTATTATTCACAACAGAATAAGCTTTTTGACAATAATCTGCAGGAGGAAAACGTTCTTTGTCAAGCCAAAAAAATCAGAAGATAGGCCCAGGCCTCGCCATGAATAAAATGTAGGCGAGTGATCCACCACTCCCCTACATTTAGATTTAGGCGAGCTGTGGAGAGTTTTTACGGTTCACCTGGTTCAAATTGGTAATTAAATTTTATCATACAGGCGAGTAAGCCGTCACTCTCCTTATTCTCAACTTGGGCGGGGACAAGGTGAGTGCGAGTGATCACCCTCCTTTCGTGGAGAGGCCTGTAGGCCTATACTTGTGTCAATAATAAGAGCTGTAAAATCTTGACTTGGTAATACTGAAGATGCTCTCATCAATTTCAAGACATATTGATTGTTTATTTTAACATCATTTTATTTTTAATTTATAGGAGGGACTTTTGTTTAAATTAAAGCGAAGACTAGCCAACAAAAAACCTATTGTCAAACCTCAAGGCCCTACTCCCAAAAAAGCTAGGAGACAACCCATTGAACAGGACGCTATTGAAATACCTGCCGAGGAGGATACCTCGAATATGTCCGTTGAAGTATCTGTCCAGGAGGATGCCGATTATGGTACGTTAAAGTTAAAGCTTTAGTCATTCAATCAGGAGTTTAATGCTGCGTTCGGGACTCCTTGTTGTTACCATTCGTGCTGTATTTATTACTTGTACTTACAACGAAAGGCATTCGAGGGCACTGTTACGAGTCGTAAACACGATTTCACAACCTGTAAATTCCGTTCGAGTGCTACTACGAGTGGAAAATACCACTCGTCAACTCGATGCTTATCGACTGAATCGAGTTTGTGGTCGTGATTAGGACCAATAGTTACCCTACGAGTGGTGATTGCGACTGTCCCGAATGCAGCATTAGTAAAGTGTTGGCCCAGGGTTTGATCCTGGAGAAGGGATGACATTTTGAAAAAATTGATTTCTCTACATTTATAAAAAAAAAAATGATACATCTATGTATTAGTAAATGAATTTGATACCCCTATTTGGTTTAGTTGGTACAAAACTTGTTTTTCATCCGACTGTATTCGTGAGAATATGTCAACTCTGGTTTAGTTGGATGATTTTGTCAAACAATTCTGTCATTGGTATGAACACTTCCACATTGTTTTCAGTGCAACTATGATAATTTACAACACTTCCAGTCCGGAGGAAAAGGTGAGCGTTTAGTTTTAATTTGCTATTTGGAAAAAAAGTTGCATTGTATATAAAAGGTTTTATTTGTCTAAAATTTTCTTTCAGATGCACCAGCTATGGCAAGTCATTATACACTTCTAAAAAAGAAGTTTGAGGACAAACAACCAAATCAAAAGGTCATCAAACAACTACTGGATTTGGAATTTCCATCTCGTCAGAAGTTTGTAGAGTCATTAAAGACGAATAAAATACTATCAGTGATTGAAGCTTATCCATGCTTCTTGAAAGCAGTTCATGTAAGTATATATGTATTTTTCAAATAAGCCCTTATAATGTGTATTTATCAGATCAGTCTGTGTCATACATGTTACATGTAACTTGTTTTAGTGGCATTTAGAAGCAGTAGCAGTAACATAACACAATTCTATGGATTTCAACTTCTATATTTATTATC
>JAVFBX010195333.1:0-13037 GCA_034783855.1 Mopalia kennerleyi
TTGTGTGATCAGTTAACTAAACATATTACATGCGGTCAATGGTCTGACACATTACAAAAGCCACATATCAAAGCCTTGAGGCTCTAGTTAATTTCTACCCGCCTCATTCCAAGAAAAATAATGTTGGAAGTTTCATTATAGTTTTCTTCCTGTCGCGTTAATATTCGACACGTAATCGGTTGGCTATAAGTTCTATAAAAAACAAGTATTTTATAAACTTTTAGGTGCATGTAAAATGATTTAAGTTTATAGTTACTTCGTTAAATTATAACTTTTGAGTATTTTGTGTTCTACATTAAGGCTCAAATGTAATATCAGATAAACGCGATCCGTTCATGAATTCATAACTAACCAAAAATAAAGGCATGTAAGTGGGGTTTTTTTCTGAAACCCTTTACCAAAAACACACATGCCAGAAATTGTGTTTATGTTTATATTGAAGAAATGAAGCGAAAATATTGTATCTTTGGTTTCTTGGTTCCTGCATAAATAACCGTGTATTCACATTTTTTATATAGTTTCAAACTTAAACATCATTCTTAACACTAAGAACAATATATCAGCTACGCCTCTAAACCCGTTGTTGTTTATCCGGAATCTCGGTGAATTGTCCATGCTGATCGTGTGTTGTGTACTTAATTAAACATTATATTGAATTTGTTAGGCGGCGAAATTAAAAATTGTGTATTTTTCTGAAATATGTATCTGCATTTTTTTTATTTTTTTTATTTTTTTTTTTTACGCCTATCGATATAAACTTTTTCTACATACTCCACTTCTCTGGCTTGTGTTTCTATTAAGTTACTCAAGTTCAGCTGACGGCTTCACAACGCCCAAGGGAAATTACCTCGCGTAACGTCCATGGAGTGAGTGGCTCAATTAACTTCGAAACACTAAGTTCATTAGCTGGTATTAATGTTTACTGGCACTGGTTTTCTACATGCTACATGAAACTTTGTGTGTTATGGATGTGTTAATTAAATTTCTCACTTTCTTTTCTCTTCTTTTTTCGTATAATTACGCTTCAGATCAGTTCTAAGATAAATCAATAGCAGCATAGCGAAGGTTTGTATGAAACCCAAGACAATGTTAAAGTTCATAGACATTAACTCGGTGGAGCAGGAAATACGATATGTAAAGTAGCTAGACGCTAGTCCAACTGAATATGAGCTGGGAATGAGAACTGGGTAACACAGAAGAGCAGCATTTCAGTTGTGATTTGAACAAAGACTGATTGATGAGTCTATCTACCGTAAAAAAGAACGAGTCACCATCTAACAGATAGGGATTGCTTAGCTGTGAATAATCCGAGAAAAAAAGACACGTTTGTCTTGTTGGCATTGGATTAATTTATGATGAAGCATGTCTTGAAGTATCAGTTTTTAGGATACATTTAGATTAAATTCACAGTTAACACTGGCACATCCTTAAAACTGTCGATAGAAAACAAATGTCTATGGATTCTGTCCATTTCCTGACACACCTCGGACGTTTGTTGAACTTACTGTTTCCAGCTACTTCACAAATGTTATCACTGACTGATGGGATTGCATTTCACCAAATTCCGCAATTTAATAACGAGCAATGCGTTATTTTTTAACATGCACGTGTTGTGAACACGGTCATTTGAAAACAAATTCCCGGATAAGTTCTGCCTTGGAATCGGACTTCCTCTTCCCAAAATTGAGCAACATGGCCGTCGTTACATAAGTCTACGATATTCACGTCTCCGTGTGTTACGAACGCCGTAATTTAATACAATAAATCACCGATGAAATTTAAACATGAAATGTGACTACCTACTGGTAATAGGCCCTATGGAGTTTTACAGTATCCATTGGTGCTAGGTTTCGTGAATAGGAAAATTATCGTACATTAACTTCTAACATGGAATATGGCTTCTTCCCGTTAAGAAAATGGAGGTATCACACTTCAATTCCGCAAAGCAACATGGTAGTCATAGCATAATTTGACAATATTCATGTCTTCGTGTATTAACATATACTCTCCCAAATAAGAAACGCAACATTAATTTTTTTTTATACAAATATGAATTTTCAACATTTTAAATACAGAAATAGGCATTACATTGCAATTAAGTACACTGGTTGTTCAGATTTTGAAATTCATTAAAATATCAAAATCTATCACAGTAAAGTCCATAGCGCTCAGATGACGTGAATGCAAAGTCAATATCTGTTGTGCCCACCATTATCCTGTAACACAGCACGGACCCGTCTCGAAATAGACATGATCAATCGACGATTACGGTTTTGCGGAATTCTCCTCCATTCTTGCTCAAGAGCCTGCCGCAGTTCTTGCAGATTTCGCGGCGCTAGATATCGACTGCGCACGCGTCTATCCAAATCATCCCACAATTGTTCTATTGGATTCAAATCTGGTAATTTGGACAGCCAGGACAACATTGTTACGTTCTGGTTATTAAGAAACTCAACAGTAGCACGAGTTGTGTGCGGCCGAGCGTTGTCGTGCTGAAAAACTTCTCTACGGAGGTCCATTATGGGCAGCATGTGCGGTGTCAAAACATCATGTCTGTATCTAGCGGCGTTATGGTTGCCAGGGATGTGCCTAGTTGAGTTTTTCGGGCGCAGGACATGGCACCCCACATCATCACACTTCCTCCGCCAAAATTGTCGACCTCAAGGACGCAGTTCCTTGCGAACCTCTCATTCCGGCGTCTGTAGACACGTGTACGACCATCTCCTCTCTGCAGCTTGTATATAGATTCATCCCTAAAGCACACTCCCCTCCAGTTTCGCAGGTTCCAGTCCCTTAATCGGTTGCACCATTGGACCCTTGCACGTCGATGCTGTTGTCTCAGTACTACGCCAAAGTAAGGACGTCTGGCGCGTAAGCCGTTTTGACGCAGACAGTTTCTGACATTCTGTGCCGATATTCTCCGGAGACCTGGGACATCTGATGCGGTTTCTGTTGCTGTTATGGTCCGGTTTCTCAGGTGAAGTAACCGGATGCAGCGATCTTGGGCTGCCGTTGTGACCCTAGGTCGACCAAAACGTTGACGGCCAGCTGTTGAGCCGGATTGCTGGTACCGTTGGAAGAGCCTGGAAATCCTGCGACTGCATTCTGTAATTCACCGGCCAGGAGACGACCAATGACGACGCTTAATGATTAGGCATGATTCGCACGTGCAACTGCCCTTAGTTTCTCCCTACGCTTTTTTCGTGCAGCGTTACACAAAGGCTGACCCAAAAGCCACATGTGATCAACAGCCACTACCAGGTGCTTAATTTCAAGTATCGGACATTTACATTATAACATGACCATGTTGTCATGTCTTAATCACGCAATTTTTTTGAAGAATTCATGTTTTAAATTTTGTTTGTGATGTTGCGTTTCTTTTTTGGGAGAGTATAGATGGAGAATTGCTCCAACGCCTTAAATATCATTTGAGGATTATCCAAATATCATAATTAGCAATTACATACTGTTTTTCTGATTTAAATTCATATTTGCTTGACCTCACACCACCCAAAGGTTGGAATGATATTGAAACTTATATCGACGAAGATAAATGTATTTATCTGATATCTAATACAGCTCCTCATCTCCCATATTCACCTTGACGCCTAAAGCATTATAATCAGCATTTTCCAGAGATACAATCAATCAATACCTCAAAATCGGTTAATGTTTCTGAAGCTTGGCTTAATATCTCTATTTAAAAGGTAGTTAAATTGAGTGGTCAAGGGACCGTCTCGTTTTTCCACAAAAACAGTAAGGTGGTGAGATTGTTATACTGCATCGCTTCCATGGCAACGATCTCTCCAAATTAAAGGAACCAGGTACGTTCGTTAGTTTAGTGCTCGGCCCTTGTAACACCAAGGCATAAGGTGTATCAACCATAACACGACAGTATTTATTGAACACATTAATACCGGTAAGTACAATAATGTCGTGTAAACACGAAAATAACCCTCGTTCCTTGGAAATGTTTGTATGGATATCGTTATTGTAAATTTTAAATGACCAGTATATGCAGCACATAAAATTGACAAGAAAGTACATACCAAATAATCCTGAATCTTCCAAACAAACTCTACTTAAAAACAGTTCCAGTATTAGTGTCTTGCAGAACCCCTTGAGCTCAAAATGAACCAAGTTTTTTTTACCTCTTAAATTAAAAGTTAGGTATTCAAACTATATCTTGATGATAATATGTTCGTTATTTTGGGATAAAAGATTACTGAAAACAGTCAACGATGTTGCCTCAGTAAGGTGCTGTACGGCAGATTGCTTCGAGTTTTCGGGTTAGTGACATTCGTTGCATTCGGTAGTTATATCGTGATAGATTAAAAATTGACAAAACGATTAAAGCTGAAAAGCTCGAATCGTCAATATAATATAAAGCATTGTCAAACTATAGATGTCCTAATACTTGAGATAAAAGATAAGACACGACGATTAGCCTTTCAGCTTCCAACCCAATGCAATCCCATTCTAGGTCTTTATAAGAGGAAGCTAACATCCAGGTTTCAAGTTAATCTGAATTTGATCTAAAGTTGTGTTTACAACACATAGCGTTAATATTGCAGAATCATGCAACGGCGGCCAGGTTCTTTTACGCAATTTGATGAAATTCAATCCGTTGTCTTAATTAGTTTGTTTGTTTGATTGATTAGGTTTAACTGCGTACTTAATGTTATTTCACTCACATGACGACGTGCAAGCCCAATGCATGAAAGAACACGTTACACGTTACGTTAATCACCCTCAATGCCACTGACAACAAACAAAGTTTGTTTGTTTGAGGTTTAATGTCGTACTCAAGGGCATTTTACTAGCTTATATGACGACGGATTGTCCGCTACAAACTCTTCCTGACCTACTTTCGGTGGAAACCCGGAAAGAAAACTCGTAAAAATACCCTGGCGAAAGGCCGTGATTGCCGGAGCCACCTCGTGTGACTCACTCATATACCTGAGGGTCGACAGACGGACTAGATCCTGTGACCGTATATATCGAAGCAGGCTTTAGTAAGCGTGCTCGCTATTAAACCACTAAGCCACAGGCCAGTTATATTGTGAGTTGAATACAGCATAAACCACAATCCCTACCAGTATAAACGCTGGGATGTAACTCATCATTTGTCACTTACAAAATATAATAAAATAAATGAACAACACTTCACAAGTGGTACATGTCGGTGGGATATATTTTATTCATTGTATAAACGTAATCGTAAACAATATAAAAAATATCAATAAAAACCAAAATGAGCACACGAAGTATGTATTCTTTAGTTTATTCAGACAACGGAATAAATTGTGAAGTTTAATTATTCATATTCTGTGGAAACATTTGATATTAAATCAAATCGAAGTTTAGTCGTAACCATTTAACAACTTGTACTAGTAGGCCAACCAGGTTTCCACCAGCGCTTAAACCTTACGGTGTACAATATGTGATAAAACAGGATTATACTGGATTATAAAAAAAATGTATGGACAAGTTTCAATGTCATGATATGTTTAACAGTATTAAGGATTATTTTGACGTACATTTTGATTTCAGTGTTTCCTTTAGGATTTGAACGTCATACTCAAGCGTATTTCACTTAGACCTGTATTACCTGTCCTGGTAAATATTCTTGCTCAATTCTTTTTTGGGGTGCATAATTATGATGGAAACTTGACAAGAAACCTTGAGAAAAAAAACCACCAACACGATAGCAATCAAGGTGTGCGCATTATAAAAACATTTCCATCTTCTAAACTTTGATAATGCTGTATCTACCATGCTACATATAAGGGTGAAAGGGCACATATATATCTTTTCATGGTAAACTTTTATCTTATTGAATAACAATTGTCTGATTGGAGTTTTACGACGTACTTACGGTTATCTTAATAACTGGGCGCAAGTCCTACTAGTGAAAGAAAATACCCTGGAGGTCACTGGCAGCACAACATTAAAAAGACCCAGTAACCTTTTACATGTAGCTGTAGCTGGATGGCAACATGATGTTCCCTCCTTCAGCGCATGATAAGAGAGACACCAAATGGCCTGCTCGTGAAAACTAAGATACATGTACTCTTACAATCGATTACCCCAATATCTATCAAAGAATAGAAAGAGAGAAAAAAACAAGGAGAGAAAAAAACAAGGAGAGAAAATAACAAGGGGAAAAAAACCCAACAATATATTTTGACTTCAATATTTTTAAACACACGATGAAATTGTTTGAATTTCTGAACATTCACTGTATATTTGAGTATAATGTCCTTATTCATTCCAAAAGAGAATAGCAGAGTATCTGGCAGCTCTACCAGTGACTACCGCTATAGGCTTTTTTCTTTTAACAATGCTCATTATCAGTCAAATCCCATTTACCTACTTTTATTAAAGAACTCATACTTAGTGTGAAGTTAATCCGTGAATGGATTCTCTACTTATAGTATTCACAACACATGAATATTCTAAAATTAAGTAATTACGGCCACTTTGTTTCATAACATTTGGTGAAATGCAATGCAATCCCATTCATCGCCTTAAAGACGAAGACCACCCAAAAAACATATTCTATAAATAAGTAGAGCTTTTTGTGTGTAATACAATACACTAATTTCCATTTTCATAACCTGATCGTAACTATGGCTATCGTCAATTAAAAAGGATCACAAGCACCAGTTGGGTCATTAAATCTTGTGCTGCTAAGTTTTCCTGCACTCTGGTTGGTCAGCCAATGTTGAACTATCCAATGATCAGTGAAGTCTGCTGTACATAGGATTCGATGATTTAAGTGGTTTCGGTGTTCATCTTTAATGGATGATAAGTTGATAACTAGAGTTATGATCGGGTTAGGAACATCAGAATTTGTATATTACATTTGACAGAAAATGTTTTACTTATGTAGAAAACACGTTTTTGGGTGGTCTTGTCCTTTAACAGGAGGAAGCAACATACCAAGTTTGAAGTTAATTGGTGAATTTGTTTCCAAGCTATTTTGCTGCCGTGTTCACAAACATTTGTGATGGACGGACAGAACGACAGATAGATAGGTCTTATCGCCCCCTACCATATTAAAGTAGTGGTGGACAAAAAAAGACATTCAACCAATAAGAGTGAGATCACTAGGGCCACTAGAAGCTCCTAGGAAACTCCAGTGATAAAAGGGAAATCTAGATAAGTATATGAAGAGTTCAGACGCAAAAGCCGATAAACGCCATCTTGGTCAAATTTAAAATACACCTACCACGTTCCAGGGCATACCTTCCCCTTAATGTCTGTAAAATCGTTTTTCTTGAAAAAGTCGATATAGCCTATTTCTTGGGCATTAAAATATAACGATTTATTTCAAACACCGACACGCGACACTCAGTGGCTGAACGGATACGTCGTGTTTTGCTGAGAGAAAAAAAGCAACTTGACCAAGATGGCGTGTGTCGGCTTTTGCGTCTGAACTCTTCATATATAGAGAAAATCGCTGGGTTAGAATTCAGAACTCTTTGCCGAGAGCCTCTGTATCTCAGACAACAGAGAGTTGGGCTGTAACCCAAAGGTCCTGGGTCCGAATCCAGGTGGAGGCAAGCACATTTTTCTCTTTGCACTTTTTCAAAATAATTAATATACAATGTAAACATGCTAAGTTTTCTTTCTCTATAATAATAAAAAATATATATGTCTTCATTCAATGTATTATATAATAGAAAAATATTTCTTTTTAAACCGGTATGGCATAATAGCACTATATATAGTAAATAGGACACTTTTCTATAAACTAAACATGACCGAAAACCAATATGTATAAAATATCATTAAAACATATTGACAGTAAGCAGTAAAATAATGCATGAATCTAATGAAACTACTGTACATAAAAATACGAAAATTAACAAAATATTTTCTGAACAGAAAACATATTATCCATCCTAAATGTCATGATTTTCAATGTGAAAAATTATATTTTACAAATTTGATGATCAACAAAGATTATATTATAATGAAATAACTAAAGGATATTTCACATTCCATGATTATTGGATTAACATCTGGATATCTACCCCAGGGGTCGTCAGCATTAGAATTTTTGGACCAAGGGCTTATTTCTTTATTTTTGGTCAAACTTTTATTATTATTTACAGAACCCAACAAATCTAATACCTGTACATCAAGTGAGACATTTATTGTCTAATTTAATACTTAACAGCATTATGACATTAGTTCATCAGCAGACAGAACTATGTTACACAAATAAACTAAATTCCTATTTATTTTCTTTGCGATAAAACCTCCTGTCAGAAGTGTTCCAAAAGCACATAATGCTATTTAATACAGTAAACTTACAACTCCAATAAAAGATATGCACATATGGATACATGGGGATTGCATTATTCGGTTTATTTTAATGATATTTGCTGTAAAAATCTGGTAAAATAGCTAGCAAACAACAGTATATCTGAGGTAAAATATCATTACCCCTCACATCCATGAAAATAAAAACCAAAATCAAAACCAGCTCTGGCTGATAGCAGTTAACACAGGAAAATGCTAGTGCATCTAACTGGCTTCTTGACCTACTGACCGATAAAAACAACCCAAGAAAATATACAACCATAGATCAGGCAAATACCTTCGTCTAGAGGAGAATTTTTTACAAAATCATATTCATGGTATGTATATATATGATGTGGATAAAAATTGGTGCCCTAAGATGAATTGCTTGTAAGTGATTTTCTTTTTATTGGTAAATTCCTGAACTGTGAGCCGTGTCCATTCTCACTTCTAAGATCCAATCTTGCTGAACACAGATTACATTATTTTAAAAGATAAATAAATTTATAATATAGACTGTAGAAATAGTAATTTGTAAAAAATCACTGAAAAGAAATCCAATGATAAAAATTTCAGGTGAACAAGATGCACTCTATTTATCTTGGTTTTGTATATTTACACCTGAATCATCTATTACTGACGAACAAATATGTATATTTTGATAACCGTACATATAAAATATCCTTTTCAACTATATGTACAAATCAGGAAAATAATAAATCTACTGCAACTACAAGTACTGTACATAAAAAACTTAAAAACGTAGTAATAGCACTGAGCAACCATTTTATTTATAACACAAAATATATATATCCAAAACAACATTTTCACAATTGATTTGAAATCTGAAAAAATTAAACTACAAATTGTATCAATAAAAAGTATGTAGATATACATGTACAAAAGGAATATTTATTTACCATCAGTCTTTATGTGATAAAATTCTTATATGTTCAACCGAGTTACTCATCCATATTTGACCAATAGTCATTCCTCAGACTTCTGAAGTGTTATATGTAAATACATATAGTTTGTTTTAATATAATTATTTATAATTCAGAGCATTTGAAGGAAATGGCCTAAAAACAGTGACTATGACACCAGGACTGATGACTTCTAGTTTCTTGGACTAGAGAAGCCTCTGTCCAACAATTAAACTAAATGGCTTTATTTGCACTGTATTTTACACGGATGTCCATAGAGATTTATAGATCTATATAATATATAAGTTATATAGCAGGCTTCTCAAGAAAAGGATAGTGATGACTTCACTCGCCTTGTCCTCAACCAAGTTGATAATAAGGAGAGTGTAGCTTGTTCGCCTGTATGATTAAAGTCGTTGTAAATTGTAACTAGATTAACATAAAAACTCTGCACAGCTCGCCTAAATCTAAATGCTGGAGAGTAATGGATCACTCGATAATATTTTTTATCAATCGACAGCCCTGTATAAAATAGCATAATTTAAGTGAATTGGTCTATGGGTTTGTTTGTTTGATTGGGGTTTAATGTTGTACTCAAGGTTATTTCATTTATATGACGACAGATTGTCCACTTCACTGTTCCTTGCCTAATTATTATTACGGTGGAATACCGAGAGGAACCCTCTTAAACCCCCCCCCCCCCCCCATGATTGCCAGAGCCACATTGTGTGACTCACTCATTCACCTGAGGGTTTGGTTTATGGGAGAAATTTAGAAAAAATCCTATTGATTGTATGCAGGATTCCGAGAGATCTGTGTAACCTAGCATGAATTTGTTGTTAAGAATTCACACATTTTTTCTTCTTTTGGTAAATTCCTGAAACAGTTTCTTTTATCATGCATACGTTCCAAGCACTCTAAATGATGGTAACTGGTTACATTTGAGACAAACAGAACTCAACAATAGACATTTTAGAAACAGAAAAATATAAAGCTGATAGTTCAGTTGGGTACTACGCTCATCATTCTCAACATCTTTCAGTATAAAATATTACAGGAGGATGAATTTGAAAGGACAACCTGTGAATTGGCAATCTCTTCCTTGGTGGTCACTCCTTGCACTTCATACTTCAAGCCCAAGTATAAATATTAGTCCAGATACATTACCTTACACAAATTAGACAGATTTTTTGGCTAATGGCACTGTTTCTAATCGTCTAATGGTTAGTGAAGCAATATCTAAACCAAATTACTAAATAAGTAACTGAACACATTCCACGAGTAGCACGAAAATGAGAATTAACGTTCAAATTTCTTCCAGTTTAATACATTTGATGCATAAGGACTTTCTAGATCTTAACAAGAATGACTTATAGTCAATAGTCTGGTAACGTCAATTGTAGAGTTCTGGACCAGTATTCATAAAGCTACTTAAGTATTTCTTAAAGTAAAGAAAAACTTAGTGAATTTTGAAGTATCGTTTTAGGTACAAGAATACCATTTTGCTGAACATTTTATGATCTCAAATGAAAATCTATAAGTTAAATTTATAAAATGTGAACTAAATTAGTTCAAATTTTACTTTCTTCATTGGAAAATGATAGGCTTAAATTTGGCTAAATATTGCTTAACTTTAAGAAATACTGGGCTTACTTTGAGGGGTTTAACTTAGCCTTAAACCTAACACTTAATCTGATGTCATATTTTACATGAGGGATGTTACGCTTTAATCGTTGAGCTAGGATGCTGTGAATTAGTGAAATAGACAGAAAAACATGCATGGTATATTTCCTCAGACAAACAG
Organism: Mopalia kennerleyi; assembly: GCA_034783855.1. Taxonomy (NCBI): domain Eukaryota; kingdom Metazoa; phylum Mollusca; class Polyplacophora; order Chitonida; family Mopaliidae; genus Mopalia; species Mopalia kennerleyi. Next base: position 11,041 of record JAVFBX010195333.1, read on the forward strand.
TGTCGCCATTCTATAGGCTTCTGCATGCGGTTTGATTAAAATCTTCCCATCATGTTTTGAATGCATTTCATAGATTCCTATGTGTGCTTTGTACATCTTTTATCACATTCAAGAAAAGATAAAATAAATATTGACTTGCCTTTGACAGAAAATCTACATGGTATTTTTATGGTACTAAATGCCCGAATTCAGGTAATATTAGTTACAGGTGCTTGTGATTATTCAGAATGGGGTCATATCCATTTATCCTATGTGTTATTATTTAAATAGACTCACTCTCTGGAGGTATTTGACTAAAGTGTCAATGTTTACCTTTTTTAATCACCAAGAGCCCTTGAGAAGTCAGAGTGGCTGTATGATTCTAATAACATGTAGGTAGATAGTCATCAGATTATATTTGAGCATAGCCTCATTCTGTGAAGGCTTTTGTATATCTGCACAGTATTCATTGTATCCATTCTCCTTTACAAGTATAAGAGCTGTTATGTCATTACATAGGGACAAACTTAATACATATTAAAGCTCTGCGTGTTTAAGGCCCACGGCCATGGCATAGTGGTTAGCGAGTGTGCTTTCTAACGCCTATTTCGATGCACCGTTCATGGGATCGAGTCCGTCTCTCGACCCTCAGGTAAATGAGTAAGTCACAAGATGTGGCTCCGGCAATCGCGTGTTGGGATGGGGTGAGGGGGGTCCTCTCGGTTTCCACCATAATAGTGCAAGGAACAGTGTAAAGTGGACATTCTGTCGTCATATAAGTGAAATACCCTTGAGTAGGATATTAAACCCTAAACAAACTGTGTTTAACATTGATACAATACTGAACAAATGCTGTTTCATAGTCAACGTTGTAAATCATAAACCCTGGATATGTCCTTTTATTAGGGTAGGGATTCTGTTGTTTATGTTTTGATATCTGCTGTACAAATAAAAAACGTTTAATAGGTGTTTGTAATTCGGCGATGACCCCTTTGCTATCCCACTTAAAACATTTTAAAAAGGTGTTTGTAATTCGGCGATGACCCCTTTACTGTCCCACTTAAAACTGGGTCTCGAATGACAATTGTTTCACAACTCTCTACAAACAAAAGATCTATTTTAAACAGAGGTGACCTGTCATTCCCCAGTGTGTTGTGTTATGTTTTTGTTGGTTTAAAATAAATCTTGAAATCCGCCCCCTCTAATCTGTGATGATGGGAAGCAGCATTTAACATTGATGTGCTTCTATTCACACTCTGTAATGCTTTTCATGCTTATACAATTCAAATCTTTGAATAAGACTATTAAATGAGCAAAGACAGTGGGTAGTTTTTATAGGGCTGTCTTAAGATTTGAATAGGTAAAGTAGATGACAATAATGTATCAAAACATTGTGTTCTATCACAAAACAAGAAATGGTTATCCAGAAATTGTGTAATCATTAGGTAAAGCAAAATGTAAACAAGGAAAAGATCCAGAAACTAATAACATTAGAAAAATATTTCATTATTGACAATATTTGCTTTTGAAAAAAAATGTATATTTTTTAAATAAAATGAAATCTCAATAAAATGTTATCTTCAAAGTTTCCTGTTTGTTTGGTAATTATAAACAAACCCACGACATAAATTCTTGACAGTGGTTTTAAAATAAACCTAAATATTGAATCACCATGTATCCACTTGTATCTCGTATTGGAGTTGTAAGTTTACTCTACTTTGTGAAACTTATCAGTGGGAATAATGCTATTAGAATTTATTTCTCTCTTTCTTTATTGTGTTGATATTTTGTGTATCGGTGTTATATTTACCTGGGAATATTTTTTACTTTTGTCATCCAGGGGTTTTTATAGACAAAAATTCCTCATAAACTCAATTTGATATTGCCTAAAACTCAATACTTTTAGCGCACCTGTAGCGCGCAAAATGCACTAATACTCTAAATTTTATAGCTTGCCAGTGGCCAAAATAAGCCAAAACTCAATTTCTCAAACAAAACTGAATATCAAATTTAAGAAA
>JAVFBX010195344.1:0-13037 GCA_034783855.1 Mopalia kennerleyi
TTAAATTGAACTGTTTGTAAATAGAATTTCGATTTATGTTTTTCACGGACATATAGTTTGAATACCTAACTTTTAATATAAGCGATAACAAAAATTGGTTCATTTTCAGCCCAAGGGGTCCAGCAAGACCTTAAGGGAGTGAAAAAGCCTTAAGTACGGCGTTAAACCCCAGTCGTCGAAATATTTTTTTCACAATCCAGTGAACTGACACACAGTCGCAGAAGTAGGCTAATATATATATATTCCATTCTTCTGGAAATTTCAGTTTAGCTCCGTGTTTATGTGCCTTCAAGGCTGTTCTAGATATTACTAGTTCAGCCCCCGGTAACCAACTTTGGGTAAAATATATCGATTTATCCCTTAGAATAGCTATATTCAGCCTTGTTCGCCAGGGAAAAACACTAAAACCAAAATACTCCGGTTAACCTGAGCATAGAAATGTTGCCCTTGGTGTGTTGTTGACTCTAGAGCGTTGAATTTAGAGCCAATTCTTTGTTACATTTTTATTGCGTGGTGGACCTTTCGTGCATGTGTTTATTTCCCAAAATTTAAAAAAAAAATTCAAAACAATCGCCACAAAAAACACAGCAACTCCCTTAAAACTAATATATAATAGTTGAGACAATTTTGTCGTTGTTGAAAATTTGTCTTATAGGTTACACGGACACAAACGACGCGTCAGGAAAAGTCCATCATCGACACTTAAACGGCCATTATTGGCTCAAACATGTTGTTGACACACACACTCGGAACACCATTTTTCAAAACTTCAGAATACTGTTTATCTACTCCGGGCATCACTAGTTTATCTTTTCTCCATCATCCATCAACCTACACTTTCCATACAATCCAAATAACGTTTGATAAAATTTTTATTATTTTAGGGCAAGATGAGCGGGAACACCATGATAGAAGACCCGGGAATGCCCTTGGTAAATCGAAGGAACGGCAAATACTCAAGGTACGTCCAAGAGGACAGCATGAGTCGATCATCAGTCAGCACTGACATCGCACCGGTCAACAAGTTTGACAACATCAGCTATCGACTCAGTCAGCGAAAAGCCCTAGTGCATCGAAGAAGGATCATCGTCGACTTGGAATTTGCTGTGGCCATGTTCGGTATTCTTTTGATGATAGTGGACAACGAACTTTTTATGGCCAATGTCTACGATAAGAACTCCCTGAGTTCTATACTGTTAAAAGCCTGCGTCTCTGTGTCCACTGTTGTGCTTCTTGTCCTAGTCGTCATGTATCATATCTGCGGGATTAAGCTTTACATGACCGACAATGCTTTGGAAGATTGGCGATTAGCCGTCACTTACGGTACCTTTATGAAGATTGGCTTGGAGCTCTTGGTCTGTGTTATACACCCCATTCCAGGCAATATCACGACCATGTACTACCCGCCGTCTGGCCCCTCTCATGAAGTCCCTATCGACGCCGTTTTGTCCATTTTGATGATGCTGAGACTGTATCTCGTTGGCAAATTCATGGTTATGCACAGTGCAATGTTGACGGACACGTCGACGCAGAGTCTCGGCGCACTGAATAAAGTGAAGATTGACACCTCGTTCGTCTTCAAAGCGCTTATGTCCACCAACCCTGGCACCATGCTAATCGCCATCATGCTCCTGGTTTTCCTGGTGAACAGTTGGGCGATGAGAACCTGCGAGATGTATTACGACGCCGATCAAGAGCACAGCAGCTTCCTGAATTGTATGTGGATGATTGCCATTACGTTTCTGACGGTCGGGTATGGAGACATTTACCCTGCCAGTTACTGCGGCCGCCTCATAGCTGTCACAACCGGTATGTTTGGCGTCGGAACAACGGCTCTTCTCGTAGCCGTATTAGGACAGAAACTTGAACAGACCCGCCTTGAAAGATACGTGCACAACTTCGCCAGTCGGGTTCATCTTGATAAGCAAAGGAAACACGCGGCGTCTGACGTCATCAAGAACGTAATATACTTGTGGAAACTGCGCAGGCGTGGAGTATGTAACGATAGACTTTGGATTAACCGCCATGGGAAACTTCTTCAGGCTATACAAGTCATGAGAGAGACGAAATCAGAAAAGTCTCAAATTTCGGAGAGTTCCATTGGTCCTGTCGAGATTCACAAAGCAATCGGTGATGTGTATGAAGTAGTGGAAGATTTTACAAAAGAGCAAGTGGAAATGAAGCAAAGAGTTAGCTCCCTCGAGGAAAAGATGGACGGAGTAAACGACAAATTGGACGCCATTTATCAAGTAGTTACTCGTCGACAATGAGAATCGGATGAAAATTTATGGTGCTAGAAACTTTAATCGGATCAACGTTTGATCGAGCGTCAGAACTTGAACTTTCCAATGGTAAAAAAACCCCAGGAAAACAAAAATAAGATTTGACAATGTGAAAAATATATCCAAACGTATTTTTGGGGAATGGTCACATCATTTACTAGTGCACAGAATTTCACATAGTAACAATGTTCCAATATGCTGTGAGAATAAATATTCGCTATACTCAGTCTTTCAATTGGTCAACTAACTTACCCAATGTAGAATTAATTATAGCAAGCTGACAGAATTACAGAAAGATACACTTAGCTCTGCTGAATGTTATACGAACATTTAATTTAAAAAAACTGGGTTCGCCAAAGGATTAAGGAAGCTGATAGACGTTCAGAAAACCAATCCGTTAAGTTTGTTACTAGCTTCTGCTGAATGTTACAAGACTATTTCATAAAATACTGTGATCACCAAACTTGGGTTGAGAAAAACGATTTCAAAAGAGATAATGTAAAAAATACACGACTGTTTGCACATCATGTAGAGGATTCAGTGCAGATATAGTATACTCTATTGGATATACCAGCACCTCTCCACTGGGTGACGACTGGGATTTTCAGATTGTTTAATCGCGAAGTTCTTCAGAGAAGAAACAAACGTTTTGCCATAACTCTATGTGCTTTTTGCAATAGGCTGGTGATACTCCTGACTCCGGACTCTCTTCGCCGTTATTAAGATCTACACCAGGTTTTCTACCAGCACCCTTGATGGAAAATTGGGTTTATTTCAAGAACAGCCTCCTCGTGAAACCAGGGCCGTGAAACCAGGTCCGATCAGATGGTGGTTCATACGGGCCACTTAGCCTGCGTCTACAATTGAAGAGCAGGGGGTTTACTACGGTGTCCGTTGATCAATTATTTACAATACGGTCTACATTTACCTTCTGGCCCAGACCTACCGTCAGCTCTGCGCGACCCGGCGTGGAATCTAGAAGTTAAACGTCAATTGGCAACTGATAGAATGGAAAAAGTAACGAGCATCAGCAATGAGGATATTGTCAAATTGTTACAAATGTTGTAACATGCACATCCAGAATTGAACCGCGTAGACTATTGACACCATCTTGAAATCGTTTGTTTGTTTTCTTCCTCTGATGGTGCAAAAATTTAATTTTTACAAATTCATCTGCGAAAGATAACTGAATCCCAGCTTTGGAATTATATGGATGTGTGTCGTTAGCATACAGGCAATATTTCACATCCAGGATTCTCCTGCCAAAGTTTGGACTAGGCATTGTTGTTATTGACAATGTGTTGAAAATTATACTATTACAAGCCTGTGTCTCTGTGTCCACGTCATTGATCATATATGCGGGATCAAACTTAACATGGCTGACAATGCTTCGGGAGATTGGTGCTTAGCCGTCACTTACTGAACCTTTGTGAAGATTGGCTTGGAGCTCCTGGTTTGTGTTATACACCCTGCTCCCGGCAATATCACGACGGTGTACTACCGTGTTGTGTTAAAAATGGGATGTGACATATATTTGCAGAGACGGACACTGTCTATATTTTATTATAAAGTGAGTGTATACATAAGCGTAGGTCTAAGGTCTTTGTGGATACATCTCTGTGCCTCTGTTTCTGTCGGAAATAGGTAAGTGGTACTTACACCAGAATGTGTTAGAAATATACACCACATGTTGGGATAAATTTTCGTGCGGCTAACACGAAGGACAATGAAAAGAGAGCCGAGCAAAGGTGTTAACCAGTGACAGAAAGGGGAGATCAATATGTTACTGATATAACAGGCAGTGGTCGCCTAACAATGGTAAGTTTTGAATATACAGTTGAATGACATTGTTAGTCAATGACATAGGTAGCGCTGCCTGTTAACTGACTAGCAGATTTATCTATCTTTTCTGCCGCTAGCCAACCTCATTATCAGTGAAAATCAATCCATTGGATTATTGACTAAATATCGATCATTAAACGTAATAGTATATCAAGACTGAACAAAGGAAAGGAAGAACTCTAAGTCAATATAATGATATGTTGGGTAGAATTTATGAACAAACTAGTTAAAATGTGATAGCTGTTTTTGTAATAAGAAATATATGTTTTGTTGTTCTTAGTGGTAATGTTATCGTAATAAATAATGTTGTGTTGTTTGAATCCGATCAGCAGTATTAGATAGTTTTATTCGATAATATCTGTAGTTGATCCAGATGCGTTCTTAAGGAGAGGGATTAAGAGAAGATTTGAACCGTCTGATACAGGCTAAACGTTTATTTTTATTTTATCTATTTTGGAGTATCGTGGGCGGTCAATTGGCCGGTTGATCAAATAGTCGCCAGAAAGCAATTGTTCTTTTTAAAGGCGTCTTGTACTATTAATTTGCGTATTTTGTGGTATTGCTATATTTTTTCCGTCATGTGCTTTGTCCATTTCAACACTGTAAGCTGCTTGACAGCTGTGGTCGTTGTAGCTGATAGTTAAATTATGTCCTATACCTTAACAGAAAATGTTGATATGTTACCAGCAATACTGGCGGCCATACTAAACTTGCAGTCTTCAATTTTTCTTATTTATTGAAACCGGGTATTCTGGTTTTCCTCCATGACGAATTGAGACAATGGTATTGGCTTTCTCTTGTCAGTCTTAATATATTTCCTGCTATATTTGCTATACCACATTGCCAAGAGCCAAATCCACGTCTCGTTTGTTAGGTACGCCTTATAATGGCTAGCTATGCGATGGGTCTTGTCCGATAATATATCCCTAAGGAATTGGTTATCACCTACCGACTTCGCATAACATTATTTTGCCATCTTTATCATGACCCTTCGTAAAGATTTTATTCTGTTTATCTTTTTTGCTTTATTAGTTTTGTTACGTTTTTTTTGCTGATGAAACCATATTTAAAAATCACACACAACATGTAAACAAGCGTATACTGCTTGGGAGAGAGTTTCTTGGTATTTCTTTCTTTTATATTTCTTCCTGACTCATTTATTTTTGTAAACAGGCGCATGCAGTTTGGGAGGATAGCTTCCTTGTTTGTGGTTTATTCAATGCTTGATGACATCAAGTTATGCCTCCTGATTACAATTAACGCAAATGAGATCAGTAATGTGTTGATAGCACGCCTTCAGACATGACATATATTAGGCGCAACATTATTCTGTAGCTGTTGCCCTGGTGCTCTTGGGACTGATGCGCAACATGAAGGTGATTTGTTCGTTATTTTTTGCATTGTCTTTGTCTGCTGCTATTTGTGTCAAGGGTGGTTTCTTTCACCCATTGAACTGTCGTGCCGCCATAGTCCTATGTATGAAATCGCCTAATGTACTTTGTTAAACCCAAATTATGAAACAGGCATACACAAGGTGTTGAATGCTCATGTTATGATGTGCATTAGGATTGTTGACCCGATAGTTTGTATCACAATTATATTCGAGTCGTATTTAACCCTTTGGGGCTAAGGTCGGCTGGTTTGAAGGGCAGCGATGCCGTTTTAAATTAGCACTAGAGGAGGATTAATTTTCCAACATTATGACTACACTTCACGTGTTGGTTGTGATGGTGTCGATTATTGACCACCGTCATATAAGTGAAATGCCCTTAAGCACGACGAATAACACCAATCGAGCAATCAATCTAGTCGTATTTATAATGCTTGCAACAATGCTAATTATGTTAAAAAGAAGTAATTTTTTTAGATTTTATTTCATTGGATTTTAGACCGTATAAATATTTGTTTCATTCATAGGACTGCATACCAGCCCAAAGGGTGAAGGAAATTATGTTAATAGTCACCACAGCATCAAACAATGATACAAGTGAAGTGGACAATCCGTCGTGATATAAGTGAAATACCCTTGAGTACGACGTTAAATCCCAATCAAACAGATAAACAAATCCTTGTGCAATGAGGCATGGTGTTCAAACTGTTTGTAGCCTCTCGACAGACCGGCTTTGTGAGCTTCCTTAGCTCCGAGTGGGTGCTTCGGAGGGTGCTTCCAATTTCCCTATACATAGTGCACCCGGAGTTAAGGGGCAACACGAAGCCTATCTGTTTGTTTTGTTTTTGTATTGACTGTCCTACCCTCTGTGTTTGTGGCCACTGGCACTGATGATGGCGATTTCCTTCACCCATTTATTCACCACGCCGTCATGAATAAAATGACCTTAAGTCCGACGTTAAGACCTTAATCCCAATAAAATAGAAACACATTCCTTACCTCAGGGCGATATAAGATCTCTCTAAATGCCAACAAACGGTGTGAGGAAAATCCTATAAATCAAACTGTTCTGATTTAAGTGAAAATATTACAGTACGAATATGTCCGTTTTGTTTGTGACTGATTCTTTGCTATACGAGTAGAATGTCTCTTCTGAGCACTTCAGATTCAACTCTCTATATGATCGTACTATTGTTAAAGTACTCTGTCATTATAAAAGAACCTTATAATTACGGCATTAAACACTGACCAATCAGTCATCATTCTATTGTGGCTTTTGTTTAACAATTTGTTTAATACGGGAATAATAATTGAACATTGTTTGATATACAGCATAAATATTAAGCGATTTATTTGAATTTTATATTCTCTCTTTTAGTCAAAAGAAGGTTTAGACGCTCTGCGTAAATAACAATCAAGCCTACTTCTGTAGTAACATTATTTGTTGGCAGGTTAATTTGACCCCGTCATATTACTACTTTTTCCAGTGCGCCTTGCCAACGCACATAGCCACTGGGCACTCGCTCTACCCTTTCTCTACATACGACATGGACAAAAACATAAAGAGCGTTCCAGGCCTGTCGCCCCAAAAGCGCCTTTGTCTGTTGTTCGTGGCTTTTGTTTTTGGACGCCTGCTACACACAAGAATATCATTACATAGAGATAAATCGAATTATTTCTCACTTCAAGACATTTCCCTTGGGAACGCGATGCAGGCGAGGCAAAAGACCATTAGGTTCAGTAAAGCAGACGCCAGCTAACTATTTTACACCTCGTCATTCTAATGCGGCTCGATTCCTTCAAGCTGTTACACGTTAAGGGCGGACAACCCCTTCGAGGGTAGAACATTCTGTTTTTTGTCCTGCTGAATTTAATGAAAAAATTATATAAACTTCGAGTTAGAATTCATTCTTTGACAGTCTAAAGCTTAATGGTTTTTGCCCGATTTCTAGCACTTCATTTTTTGTCAAAATTTTTCAATTCAGATGAAAATCAGCCAAATAAATTTCTTTCCTAGCTAATGCTACTGCAGTTTAAATCCGTTGTATATGCGCCTTAACCCTTTGAACCCTGGATTCCCTCACCCATCAGTACATATACATGTTAATGTCATAAGAGAGGGCCGGTTAATAGGTACCTGTTAATAGGTACTTAGGGTTTAAAGGGTTAACTAGCCCCATTTTCCCTTTGTTTAAATTGAAAATTTTAAAAACGCATAGCCTACTAAGTATTAATGCCTCGCCAACTTATCTCAGGTTAGCCTCAAAAGTTCTGACATATTTGTTTTCAATTCCTTGTTTTGTTTTTGCTATTTAAGTCATTAATGTGAATGGTCTATTTTCTCCCCTTTTTACGTTTGACTTTAAAGAACCGCACTTTTTACTTTTTACAAAATGTTAGGATAGTTTTTGTGTCAAATTTTTATTTCTATTATATTTTTCTGTTTTACTTTATAAGCAGTTGCACATGGCAAGTTTTCTTTTCCTATAACATTTGATCTTCAGTGACCATTTTATAATTTATAAAATGGCGTCTCTAATTCAATGGCGGGTCGTATTATAAATTTGTTTGTTTTTTGTGGGGTTTTTTTAAAATATTATTTTGTATAGTTTATTACTAGTGCCATTTTTAGACGAGTCTCTCTTTTTAATATTATGTTTCCATTTTTTGTTATGTTTTATATTCTAACTGATTTTAACCAATGGTGAATTTCACTGTGCCAATCATGTCCGAATTCCGATGCTGTTCCTAACCGTTTTCCACAGGGTTTGGCCATGTGATCGGTCACGTGATCACCATTCAAATTCCGATGTTGTTCTCAGCCTGTTTCAACACATTTTGCCCACGTGATCACCTTTCAAATTCCGATGTTATCCCAGCCTGTTTAAACACGTTTTGGCCACGTTATCACCATTCAAATTCCGATGTTGTCTCAACCCGTTTCCACACGTTTTGCCCACATGATCACCATTCAAATTCCGATGGTGTTCTCAGCCTGTTTCAACACGTTTTGCTCACGTGATCACCATTCAAATTCCGATGTTGTTCTCAGCCCGTTTCCACACGTTTTGCCCACGTGATCACCATTCAAATTCCGATGTTGTTCTCAGCCTGTTTCAACACGTTTTTCCCACGTGATCACCATTCAAATTCCGATGCTTTTCCCAGCCAACAAAGTCAATAAAAAGTTTTGTTTTTTTAAAAACCAGTAAATACTTTGAAATTTTATTTGTAGATTTATAACGAAAATAAATCAATATACATGTCGAACTTGTTGCAGAAAGACTGTTATAATTATATATTTATATATAGTAAAATATCTCAGCGCTTTTCAATATTACACTTCACATTATACTTATGTTAATTGCTGTTAACTCATTAAAAGTATGCCGTCGTCATATAAGTGAAATACCTTATAAACGACGTGAAACAAATAATCAATGAATTAACCAATTATTGTAACCATGAACTTAACAGATTTATTCATGTTTTCTTTCGCTTTGCCAGGATTAAACAATGTTTCGTAACTAGAATGTACCTAAATAAAATAAAAACACAAACTCCTGAGCTACTCCACGTAATCATTTGAAGTAGCTCTGAAATTTGTGTTTTTATTTTATTTGATTCAACCCACGTATGAGTCTTAAACAATATATCATAGAATGTACCTTTTCTACGATTATGGTTTTCACTATGAACATTCAAATATGTCTACATTGATCACAGCTGAATGTAGACATCTACATATGTAGAAATCAGTGTTTATATCTAAACCAAATATTGATCATTTTGCTTCGTTATGCAGTTCCCGCAACAGCTGTCCGTATGTAAACGCCCACTCTCACACTTTATTGATATAATAAATATTTGTATTGCTATATTTACACAAACACTGTCACAATGGCGTGCGTTTTCAAACGGAGCCCCATTCACAGCTTAGTGACACTGAACTCCAAAGTGGTCAACTTTGACATATTGCATCCATAATAAGCCGGCGCAACCTTCAAGTAATTATTCTGCAACTGTCGCCGCTTCGAGTAAATTGTTATTTAACTGCCGTGGCATCGATAATAACTTAATGTGACACTTTTGGCATAGCGATAAATTAAGAGATTTTTTATTTATAGGTTGCTTCGGTTTTGAATGAAATGGCTCTAAACCTCTTTTTAGTTCAATGATCGATGTTTTTTTATTGTTTTGCCAACGGCGCGACAATATAATGACATATTTTAATTCTTTTCACGTTTTATTTATTGTTGTCAATTCCAACGTAAGCACATTCTTATAATTTAAACAACATGTATAGCAATATAGACAAAGTTGTAAATTTAGACATTTTTAGATGGTGTTTAGCGTGATACTTAATGCAAGGTCGACAACGTACAGTGATTTCAGGGTTAGATTGTTAACTTATAGTTCTGTCAGAGATTTGTTGTCGAGAGAGATACGGGTTTAGTTCAAGTTCACTCGATATCATTTGTCGATACGTCTTATCGCATCTGGTCTATCGAACGAAATAGAGCAGTAGGTCGATACGTCTTGTCGCAGCCCAATCATCGAAATAAAAAGAGCATTTTGTCGATACCGGTTCGTCTAATTGCAACGTAACCATGTAAATAAATAGAGATTGTTGCATGTTATATTTGACTTGATAGGATATTTGACTCGACCTAAAGTGGCATGTTTGTTCACACACTTACATTCAGCAACGCCATCGACAAAACACACCCTGCGAGCTCTACTCAACTGTCATTACCTTAAAAAGATTATTTGACGTTAAGTCCCAACAGTAGCGAATTTGATTGTATCCTCGAGTAAAAAAAGTAGTGAAATTACAGAAAAATAACAAATGTTTTGTGTGACTTTTAAAAATTAAATGTTAACCGATAATAACGAAAACACTGTTAACACTTTCTTAGAATGAATGGACTACAGTTCAGAACTGTTAATACCTAAAGCGGGGATCGAACCCACGAACACAAGAGTGTGTGCGAGGTTGTTAGGCTAGGTTGTTAGGCCTATGTTCCAAGTGACGTCGAGGGTGGCTTCTTTAACCAATTGGCCATAGGTATGGTACACTGCTGTATGAGTAGGCCTAATAGTACCATAGGTCTTTATATTGGGTTAAAATCCAATTAAAAATAAAAAAAATAAAATAAAAAACTCTTAAATGCGGTTATTCATCAAGGAATTCAATCGATCGATTGATACTACTTTTTTTTAAAGCATATTATAATCCAGCATGTCAATATAGTTAGGTAATTGGGATGTTGTTGTTGTTGTTGAAGTCGGTTGACGAGATGTCCATTATTTGTTTCCCGAAATTTTCTGATTATCTTTGTGTAACAACAATATTACTGATATTTTGAGATGAGATCAAATTTTAACCAATTTTGATTACTTGTTTACTGTTTTTTTATTGTGTTTTATTTTCGGTGAAAACACGTGATAGAAATTATGGGGTAAGGTAAAGTGTGTATGGATTTTCTTTCTCTACATTAAACATATTAATATAGAAAATAATTTTTCTGTCTACAGAATAGAATAGTTTAACGTTGTGACACAAAGCTACATATTTGCATGTAATGCCAAGTTAGGCCGAGCGCCAAAAAATGCACGAAACTTATAAGTCCTAAATTTATTCCTACAAATCTTTACTCACGATATAGGCCTGTGCGTCGCGTGTTGTTATCTCCATATAGGCTACAACTTCAATGTTGTCCTTCATCGCTCACCTTATATATTGTTTTTGTCGTCATGTTTTCGTTTTAGTTTAATGGTAAGTAAATATATATTCTAAATAATCAACATGCTTTGTAGTTTCTTTTCTTCTGTTTGCCAGCTGATACTGTCTACAATGTAATACTTAGATGTGATATATATGTATGTTATATATTCCCTATATGATTGTTTATATGGGATAATATGGTGAACAAATAAATATAATGTTATCAAAAGCATATATTGTTCCGTTTTTGGTGCATAGGCCTACCTTGGTTCAATGGTATAGTCGTTGAAGAGCATTGAAGTCAAGTACTAGTTGGGAGGAAGCTTCCTGTTGCCTTTTCGGAGGGATTCGAGGGTATTTCATGTTGCCCCAGTGCTCTCAGAGTTAAAGAGAATTATGAAGCCGATCTGTTTGCAATATCTTTGTTTTACGTCCTGTGATTGTTCGGTTTACGTCCTGTGATTGTCCTGTATTGTTGCCGGTGGCGTCGAGGGTGCATAATTTCCTTAACCCGTGGGGTTGACACGTCTTCATGTGAGCGAAATAACCTTAATTACAGCGTTGAACCCAAAATCAAACAAATCCGGTGCTACTAATGTTAAGCGGTGACGCAAAGAGAAGGATCGTTGGACACATCTTTGTTTCGAGTATTGTAATTTGCTCCTCTGTTGGTCAGCCGTAATATCATTGAAATTTGCCGTGTACAATTTTTAACCAAAAAAAAATAATGTAACACTGCCGTGGGTGCATTGAATCAGCCAGCACGATAGCCGTTTCCGTTGCAGTTTGAGATTATTTGTGAACCTGATGCCCATGAGTCTTTGTCGGTGAAGCAGATTCTGACCTTGGGACTTTACATTATGTCAGATGTTGTGAACGAACACAGGCGCATGGGAATTAGGTAAGAAGACTTTGAAAGCTGGTTGCTAGAAAAAAAGTTTTGGACTTTATACAGGCGAAAAGATTGATGAGTGCAGGTAAAGAGCTTTAAAATGAAAGGGTTAGGTATATCGACAGACGTTTTTCACGTTGATTCATTTTGAAACGATTTGTATTTCTGTGTAGTTTGGATTAAAAATCTCAATCTGCAAGACGTTTTTTGATGCAGCTGTATCGTCAGTATTGCATATGCTATATAATGACGGAAAGGGATCTAGGGTGCATAAGGGATAAAACACAACGAGGAGAAAGCTGAATCGTAACTTAAATTACCGGACGCCTTCGTGCAAAACGCTTATCAAAAACAGAATTTACCACTGCCGTGGCTGTTTTATTGATAAAACCTGGGACTGAGTATATACTCAGTCCCAGATAAAACACAATAAGGAGAAGGCTAGATCACAACTTATATTGCCAGACGCGTACGAAGATCCTTAAACTATGACGAAGCTCGCCGAATCTCGGCAGAACACATTACAATCTATTGAATCTAATAGTTATTGGCCTATTCCAACTAACCGGACATTTTGGGGTTTGTCTCCGAATGCTTCACAATGTCCGTTTTGAGGACTGTTTCTATGTACAATCTTGACATGATTACAGATGGTATCATCAACAATAAAGAATTCAATATAGCGGACAGTGTTCTTTTTTTTTTACCAAGAATATGATTTCAGTGTATTATAGGAAACAGGCGCGATAATCCATTAAGAGACTTCTAACAGACAACGGGCCCGCGGCCGTGGTGTAGTGGTAAGCGAGTGCGCTTTCTTACGCCTACTTCAATTTACCGTTCACAGGATTGAGTCCGTCTGTCGACCCTCAGGTATATGAGTGAGTCACACGATGTGGCTCC
>JAVFBX010195355.1:0-13034 GCA_034783855.1 Mopalia kennerleyi
GACCTAATGGAGCTCAAATGATTGTTGGCTCTAAGCCGAAGAGGATTTTTGGTTTCACCAACATATTGTTTTAGACAATTCTTACAAGTTATAAGGTATACCACATTGTCTGAATAACAATTCAAACAGTCTACCAAATAATAAACATTTCTAGTTTGTTGGCCAGCAAAGGAGGCCCTATCTGCTATGTAAGTGTCTAGTTTACATCTCGCCTTCATACATTTTGAAGACCTGCCTGACACAGTTACAGGGCGATTGTGGTATTTTCTTCTATAAGCTGATTCTACCCCTTGTTCTAATGTATAACTAACTGTTCAGTTGTCTGAGGGTTTGGGATTTGATTTGGCATATAAATATATATATATATATTGGCCACATAGTAAGCAAAGTCAGAGCCAATTATCTTTGGGAAGCTAAATGATGAAAGGACATTGGCTTGGACAAAAACAGAAATCTTCAATGAATGTAGATAGAAACAGTTTTGAGTATCTCGATCATAATAAAACAATAATCACTATAAACCAACCTACCGTAGTTTACCTGAGGTGACAATAGGATTATAATTATGCTGTGAGCGGTAAAATAAAGCACGTTACGAAACTTTCGTTCTGAATAGCTAGGAACTGAAGGTACTTACGGCAACGTAACCTGACGCTTGCGATAACACATTTCTGGGGAGAAACCGTTTACATTTAATAAGGGGAAAGATAATCCCCCTGTAATTAATCGGCTTTTGCTGTAAAATAACCACAAACATATGCAACTTTAATCAACTTTCAAATATACGTACTTCATCAAATATAGTCCTGGCTGGAATATGGCCAATAAGGCCAACATTGACAATACCACTCCACCGGTAATGGCAATCGGGGCTGTTAAAAACAACAAATAATATTAGTTGAACAAAATGCTTAGAAAAAGAGTATTGCTCCCATTCACCACAAAAATGTTACGCGCAACTGGCATATTAACGCTATGTAGAGGTTCAGAGACTGCCTAGCTGATAAAACTGGGATGAAAAGCAGTGTTACATTCGTATAAACCCAATAAAAGCTTAATGCGAACAACCACCTTTTTGCAACGGATACTATAAATTACCAGGGGCCGGTTGCTCGAAGCGCTATTAAATTTAATCCTCTATTAGACGACGTCACGCCATGTTGTCGGCCTATCTCTAACCCGGTGTTAGCAATTTAATCTAGTGTTAGTGGCTAATCGTCTTTCGAGCAACCGGCCCCAGAACGGCAAGCACGCGATCCATTGGCGGAATTGATCAAGACATTGTTATTGTACGGTTATACACGGATGTTTTGTTTTCCCGTATATAAGGGCCCATTATGCAGGCTGAGTGTCATGTGAGTTAAAAGATAGAGTACGACAATAAATGTGTACTTAATTCACAGGTTTTGCTTATTTTTTTACTCCTTAGCCTTCATAACTATGTTTTCACTTTATGTTCTTACTTCCTGTGCATCAATAACAAAATAGTTACTAGAAATATACATTTATCTGTATACTAGACCATAAGGTTCTGGGGCCGTATGAACGAAACATCTTAAGTGCAATTTTTAAAGAATTTTCCTTAGAATTTCCGTAATTGACCTTCCTTAACCTAAGTGGCATGCACAAAACATCTTAAAACGAGAATTTTCTTAAATTTCTCCTTAACTTTAAGGTAACTAATCGAGTCTCATAAGTGAAAATGATCTCCTTAAATCCAGTTGACATACATTGTGGGGTTCATTTATAATTGCGGATTTGAGCAGGTCACAGCTGTTATCAAGTACGTAGTTTCTATAATTATGGCTCTTATTATTGCTGGGTATGTTGAAGTGGAGGAAGAGTTGAGAGCAATGCGGAGACAAAGATTATTTCGAGACCGTGAAATTCCTGGATTTTTACCCAGAACATGAGATCTACCAACGATTTCGTTTTGATAGAGCGGGGATACTGTTCATTACGGATCTTGTGGCTGAAGATATCGAACCTCGCACAAACAGAAGTCACGCAGTTCCTGCCTTACAACAAGTTTTCGTAACTCTAAGGCCATGGACAGGAACCTTCCAAATTTCGAGGTAGAAATTTAAAAAATAAAGTGGTCATGATCAAAATAATATATGGGCACTTATAAGCCACCGTACCAGCCTAATGGAAGGATAAAGTTGTGCAGAGTAGAATATCATACTAACTCTCTGCTCAACTCAAATTGACACCTTAAAGCATCTTCATGTAGATAAGATTCATTCTAACTGTAGCATGCCGTGGTTACTTAGAGGATACAACAGCCGGCAGTATAATTTACACAAACACATGTATATGCTGACACACTTTCTGTTGGAGACTTCCTTGAACCAGGGATTCCCCCAGTGTAAGTTGTTCTAACAATGAATTCTATTGGTTACTGTACAGGCTAAATATAGGTCTAGAATTAAGAGAAATCTTATTGAGTTGAGGAAATTCCTATTATTTGAGATATTTCTTAACAGGAAACTCTTAAGGTGTATTGTGCATACCACTTAAAGAATTTCCTTAGCTAAGAATTATTTTATGAACTTAAGGAGAAATTTTCACTTAAGATAAGGCTATTTTGTGCATACGGCCCCAGGGTCGGTATTTATAAAGCTTCTTAAGTTTTTTCTTAAACATTACACTAAAGTTCTTAAAATATGCTTAGCTAAGAAAAATGCTTAAGTATTAATTCATAGACTGACTTAAGCAAATTCTTACGTAAGACATTTTTTAAAGGTTGAGAATTTCTTACGGCTATTTCCTTGGAAACGAATGGTAAATGCCCTAAAAAGGAAATCTTTTGTAAAAGGAGGTTAATTTGTCTCTCAAAATAAACAAACATGTCAAACTAGCAGCAACATCTTCCAAAAATGAAAAGCCCGAAACAACCATCAAAAAGCAAAGGAGAAATAATTGGACACGGGATGAATGTCTAACGCTGGTACAGCTAACTCAGCAACAAACATTTTCCCCGCTTTATCACACCTTAACCTTTCAATTAATTGGTTATCAGAAAACTCTCCTAAACAGCCTTTTCTTTCTCTAAATACACGGCGGGGCGGTTGGAGGGAACATCATGTTGCCCTGGTGCTCTCAGAGCTAAAGGGGAACAGGAAGCTGATCTGTTTGTGGTGTCTTATTGCGTCTTGTTATAGTCCCGTATTTGTCACGTCATGTCTTTGTTTGTTGCCTGTGATGCCAAGGGTGGTTTCTTTCACCCTTTGGGCTGGCACGTCGCCATATAAGTGAAATACCATTGAGTACGACGTTAAACCTCAATGAAACAATCTAAATACACGTATGTCATTTCTTATAGCCTCTGTTTACTTTTCACATTTAAGAAAATTCTTAAATAGTTAAGCATGGATTGGAGTAGTCTTAAAGTTAAGAAACTTCTTAAGCGATAAGAACTTTTATGAATAATAATTAAGAATTTCTAAACTTTTGGGGTAGATCTAAGAATGAAATAGGCACTTAAGAATTTTCTTAACTTTAAGAATGGTTTACGAATCTTTATGAATACCGGCCCAACTCTACATGTAGTACAGCTCGGGCATATCGACACATGCAGCTCGGATTTGTACGTGATATACTTTATAAAACGGCTGTATGTATAAAGCTTTACTGTCCTTTCGGGCTTTGTACATAAGATAGTCTAACCACACAATAGATTCTATCGAGAATTGGCCACTATAGTTATACCTTCAGCCGATACTCTGGCCATTACAACGTGTTTTAGGAAGCTAGGTCTAAACAAAATAAAACATACACAGGCTAACTAACGTTAAATAATTAAGGGGGTCAACCCCATGTCGCTCTTGCCTTTTTACAGGCCTTTTGCTAAGTTTAATATTAGACGTCTAAACTTCAAAACACTAAGTCTCAAGACATCTGCATTATTCCTACAATATGCTTCGATTTCTTTTTGAAAATTAAACACTGTATCGACTTTTTAGATCATACGGTTTTGACCATCAGTTGCTAGGAATACAGCGACATTTAAATACTTACAGATAGTTTAGCAAGACACAAACACGTGATTCAGCTCTTACAACCATTACAATCAACCAAGCAATCAATTATTCAATTTAATTTTATTTTAATTAATTCACCAAAGATATGGTATACATATAGCATAAATTAAAACTAATGAATCGAGGCGGGATTAAAGTTCCGGAGAATTTGTTCTATCCCTAAACATTGATTCAAACAATAATAATTTATGAATGGCTGTATTAATAGTATATTTATGTTTTTGAATTAATATTTGGTATTGAACATATTTACAATTATAAAATATATATCGGCATTTCATTGTAAACTAGGCTTGTAGTGCAATAAGGTAATCTTCTGATTTAGATTTAAAAAGTAAGGTTGAAACAATACGTTTGAGATACATAGGAAGGTTATTCCACTCTCATGGGCATTTTACTGTTAATGTATATAAGATAGATTTGTACGGTGATATGGTTTAGATGTTTAGATTATAATTATTGTATCTGGTAGAGTTTTGATGAATGTCAGATTAGCGAGAAAAGAGCAGTTGATGACTGGTAGGTAGTAGCAATCGGTGATGGAAGAATTTACGAGCAATGAAAATAAAGCATGAGATGTGTTTCAGTTTATAAATATCGAGTAGTTTCAGCTGTTTAAAGATAGGAATTGAGGATGATAGTTTGTGGGAAAATGTTATGACCCGAATGGCCTTTTTTCTGAAGTAGGAGGGGAGGCTGAAGTTGTGTTTTTTAAGTATTAGCCCTTAGAGCATTAGCATAAGTTAAATAAGGATATATTAATGATTGATAAAGAAGTAGAAAAGTATGTTTGTTCAGGCTGTTTCTGATGTGCCTAATGATTCCGATATTACGGCATATTTTTTAGAGATGTAGCTAATATGGGATGTCCAGGTTAGTCTGTCATTTAAAAGGATGCCTAAAAGTTAATTCTTGTACTCGTTCTATATTTATATCATTAATTGTGAGAAATAAATTACGTGGATTGGCAGATGTTCTTCCTGGTTTAATGCTAATAAATGTTGTTTTCATGGTATTTAAAGAGAGCTGATTTGTTTCAAGACAATGTTGTATGTTTTCCAATTCAAAATTCATAGAGCGTAAGGCTTCGTTAATATTATTGTTACATAAATACACACTTGGGTCGTCTGCAGATAAAGTGAACTGAAGGTGAGAAGAAGAGGAAATGCTATTATTAATGTATATTAAAAAGAGGACAGGGCCGAGGATAGATCCTCGGGGGCTTCCAAAGGAAATATGGGTGAAATAGGAAAGGGTGCCGAATGTAATTTTTCGCTTGTGTGTTCTGTTCGAGATATACTCTCGAAACCAAGGAGAATGAATCCATAATGTTGTAACTTAACAAAAGAATATCGTGATAAACAGTGTCGAATGTTTTAGATCGAGAAATAAGTTTATTTATCTTTTCCGTCGACGAGTTTTTTTATGTAGTGTGGATGGATACTGCTGATAAGGTGGAGTGACTTGCCCCCTGAATACATGTTGATGAAATGAAATAATGTTATTGTTTTCAAAATGAATAACTAACATAGCATATGCCAGTCTCTCAATGATGTTACTGAATAATGTTAGAACAGATAAAGATATAAATCTAAACATCTAACCCCTGCATGTAAAGTTTAAAACACAAAATTTAAAATTTAAAAATTCAAAAATGAATTTAGAAATAAAAAAATAAAAAATTTAAAACGAAAATTTTAAAAATGTAAAATTTAAAATTAATTTAGAAATATCAAAAAATTGTTGGGGCCAACATTTTTAACATCAACATTGAACATGAACATTATAACGTATTATACAATGCACGCCATCAGATTGTTATACAAAACGAAGAAAATACATACATATAAGATTCATACCATAATAGTGAAAATCAGCTAAAGTATAGCTATCGGTCTATGGCAAGTCGTTTTATCACTTCTAACTTTATTCTACATATATATGTCGAATTAGTTCTGCTTGTATTGTGCTGATGCAAAATTCTTTTTCACAGCATATGTGGACTTCTTCTTAACTTATGTTAAAAAGATTTTCACTTATGCGAAAAACAATTTTACATATGTGAAAAAGAATTCTACATATGTTGAAGAAAAATAGAAGCGATAAAACGGCTTGCCATATCGGTCCCGAAAGAGCCCGTGTCGAGAGAATTCCGTTCGGTGTCAACGTCCAGTCTCCTTAATTACAGCAGCCTTGAAACCGGTATAAGCGAAAGTCTCACCACACGCCTGCGCAGTGACTATACTTGAAAATTTAAAAAAAAACGGACTTTGGTAATGTTAAGCAGGACCGCGAGAGTTATTAATTTGTTTGTTTGTTTGATAACTTAAGGTCATTTCAATCCTATGATGGCGTGCCAGGCTAATTGGAGGAGTAAACCACCCTCGACACCACTGGCAACAACAAAGACAATCAGGACAAAACAGGCCAATCACAGGATGTCCTGGAAAGATATCACCAACAGATCGGCTTCATGTTGCCCCTTAGCTCTGAGAGCACGAGGGCAACACGAAGCTTACTCCTTACCCTTCGCGCGAGCATTTTCATGCTTTTGTATAAAACGAAATAGGCAACACTTTGTTAAAGACATGCTAGATATGGTAAGAGAATAGAAGATTTTCAAAACTGACGTCGATTTAATAATATACATGATAAAATATGTCTATCTTTATTTTTTTAAAATGTATGTAAGTAT
Source organism: Mopalia kennerleyi (assembly GCA_034783855.1). Lineage (NCBI taxonomy): Eukaryota > Metazoa > Mollusca > Polyplacophora > Chitonida > Mopaliidae > Mopalia > Mopalia kennerleyi. Next base: position 6,739 of record JAVFBX010195355.1, read on the forward strand.
AATATATATTTATTTCATATGTTTATATCAAGCCTCAAAAAATACACTGCTATCGTTTTTAATGGCTGCATCAAATTTTGAGACGTATTTTGGTAAGAAGCTAACGTCCGGGTTTAATCCATAACGATTAATTTTAATTTCTGGCGTTCCTGACGTAGACTCAAGTTCAATTCTTGTGGCACTTTTTGACGCCATAGACGGATCTTCTTCAAAGTAGTTATAAGGCAGAAGGAAAAATTGTAAATGTCCACCAGGTGTCGTTGTCACCGGTAGGTCCTCTGTGTGCGGGATATGATGAACCCCCATCGTTACCCAGGCAACCAAATCCTACAAGCATAAATTGAGAATCAAACCGATCAAGGTAAAAGAATACAAAAAATTGCTTTCAGTGGCTCAGTGAATAGCATGTCGGACTACTGATCCTCCTTTGATGAACCCCTTTATACAAATCGAGCCATCCAGTCGACGTTAAGTAACCGAGGGTGTCGTCCGAGGTAACTCCGGCCAGCGCGGAGGGTTTTGCGAGATTTTCTCTCCGTTTTCATGTTAGGCAGATTAAGAAGTGGACAATCCTTCGCAATTAAAGTGAAATACCATTGAGTACGACGTTAAATCCTTAACAAAGAAACAAACACCATTTTAAAAACGTATCTCGATTCCTGCGTTGGATCTTGCTCAAACAAACTGCATTAATACATAGGTCTACTTGTCAGGCCTACCCATTAGGAGATAAACGCATAATCAAATTTCAAAACAATTCATACACAACAACTTCAAGAACAATTCAATACCCACCTGGTCGACAATCGTTTCATTGTTATCTAGGTAGCTCTGGAAGTTCACGACGGGCCTTACAGCATCCAGTAAAGAATAAATAGAGCTACTTGTCTGCTCATGTCGATTGTACTTCGTCACGGCAAGTTGGTACCGGGACCACGAAATGGACGGTTCGTGCCCTTTACTTTCTGGTAGAGTTTGTTTGGACATCCCCTGTATCGCAATCCTATATGCCCTTTCGTTGCCAAACCTGTCCTTTTCTTTCTCGTTGTGAAAAAGTAAATATTTCGGGGTATCGAAATTGTATTTATAAGCAGCATCCAGTTCACTTTCCTTTAAGGTTTTTTTGAAGACAAGTTGGGAGTAAAATGCTGAGTTTATTGTGGACGAATAGTCTGCATTAGGTGTTTCTTCCACTTCAATGTCAAGCGTTTCAAATCTATTTTTAACTCCGTTGATATCGATATCAACTTTAAAATGAAACAAATGATGGTGTATATTACCCAGTATGCTGTTATGCAACTGGAAGCCGTATTTATTCTCATTAGAGGAATATACACTTGTTACTATGTAACCAGTCGATATGGCCTTTACTTCGAGGACACCGTTCTGATGGAATACATAATCAATGATATAGTCATAATTTCCAACCGTTACAATAGATCTCAATACTAGAACATCGTCCATCATTCCATTGTAGAAATTACCGTCCCGTTTATCTGCTGAATGATGGCGCCTCATGGGGACGCCTGTCGTCTGCTCAAACAAACACAGCGCGTAAGGGTACAGCTGGGAGGAGTCGGAACGGTCACTAAAATGGCGAGCAGGAAGAAGAGTTGCATGATGGGGACAATCCGCCCCGGGCACCATTAGTCTCGCGTTCCTTCCAAGCAAACTAAAACTGTCTACGTATGTGCTGAATCTTCTAAGGGGACTGTTTCCAGAATATATCACACTAATTTCTTGAAGGCTTATCTCATACGCAATACGCTCCCCTCGATATTTCACGTTTAACAACATTGGGCCAGATCGTATCGACATTCGATAGTTAAAACTCCAACCGAGATATTCGACTTTCTGATGTTGGACAGTGAAGCGTTTTCCATCCGGTTCAAACTGGCGTGGAGCCCGCTTTGATTCCTCCGGCAGAATGTCTCCTCGTATGTTCATAGTTGAGAAGCTTTTGTTTATGCCTTCTGGGTATGGCGACAACAATTTTTCAACTGTTCCGTTCTGATATTGAGCTAAGAAGCTATCCACGCTGTCATAAAGCTGTTGATTGTACCATACTGAGCGCACTCGGTAGTTTTCGATGTGAGCTCCATTGTGTTCTATTAGGACTTGTAAATCTACAGGGTGAAGTGTTAAAAACTCAGTTTGAAAGTTTAAACCAATCCACATTTTTCTGGTTAGGTTTTCATCAAGAGATGTCGACACCGGTGCTGCCGTAATTGTTACACAATTTGCACAACCGACAAGCCCCGTGGCTTCAGCTATAACTAAACCTAGCTTTATGAAAGTCTCTGCAATTGCAGATTTGATCAAACCTTTCCGTTCTATACCAGTTGGAGGCCGTATGGCAAACGGAACAGGGTTTCTTCGTTTTGAACCATAATCCATGAGATAATGCGAGTTTGGGTTGGGTAACGGGCCAACCTGATACTCATACACCTCTGGAACGTCAAGATTCCCTCGAAAGACAACAGCTTTAGCCCATCTTCGTGGTGCCGTTCTAGTTTGGTCCGACAGATACTGTAGCGCTTTAGACTTTTCTGGAAGTATAAGTTCCAATGAAAAAATCGACGCATCGTTTACTTCTGCTTTAGATGCTTTGGTTAAGTTGAGTCCCTGGACAGAGAAAAGATATCCCCTTATTTCTTGTATTTCTCTCTCTGTGAGATCATGGAACAACCCGGGGAACGTTGGCTCGCTGAGATCAAACGGCACGTCTTTTATCCCATCGGGATCAGCAGGAACTGTAAAGGCGCCATTGGTGCTGGTGTCTCCGACCATCTTGTGCATCTCATCCATTGTCTGAACTAGAATAACGGCCACAACAGCGAGGGCAATCCCAAGACTAATAACCATAAGAATCAGGAATATCGCACAAAATCTCCATCTTTCAGTATTCGCTTGAGCGTGAATACGGCTCTTGTATCCCATCTTAATGTTGGCCTTTGAACAAAAGGTAAAACAATGAATAATTATCACAATTATAAAACTAATATCAAGATTATTTGGGAATTGAAACTATTGGTAAAATTACTGATGGATGGATGGGTAGACGGACGGACTAACGGATCGTATACATCGTGTGGCTTCTAACATTGTTCATCTTTTCAGAGCGGGATGATGGATGGATCGACAGCCGGACGGATATAACCCGTCCCCCCGCCTCCCCACACATTCATTTATTATTGTTTGGCCTACATTATCCCCTCGAATCTATAATCTGTATATCTAGTCTGTTATAAATTAAACGAGTACCTGCTTAACAATACAATGTGATAATTTCGTTTTACAAACTTACTATATACACACATGTTTTTGTTCCACTGTTCTATTATATAATAACAATTAATGTATAACCTAGTGTATATGTTCTATGTATTCCTCGATGAGTATATAGAGGGATTAGAAACGCCGCTACCGTTCGAATCAGCGAACCGTGAATGTGTTATTCAGCTAGCTTATCCAATCGACCCATTGGACGAGCTAGTCAAACATATGAAGTCTGCTCAATGGGCATGTGCCGTGTATGGATTGCCAGTTAGGACTAGCTTGACCTACTGTCGTTTGTGTGTCGTTCAAAACGCGCTAGCCGAGTAAAACATTCACGGTTCGCTAATCTGAACGATAGCGGCGTTTATAATCCCTCTACATACTCATCCATGGTGTATTCAACACAAATTTCTAATTTGGTTATGGCATAATTTTTGCAAATTTTGGGGATAAAACATTACATTTGTTAAACATATGTGTTTTGAGGACAGTGCAATAACTAACTTGAACCAGAACTGATGGATAAATGGGTGGACGGGTGGGTGCGTTTCACTTATATGAGGGTTAGGTATTCCTGCAGTTTAAACAAAAGAAGTGCTATGTTGTGAAATGCCTATACTTTATTATATATTCCTTCATCGCTAAGACGGTATATGACTCCGCTGAAAACACGCTAGACTTGTCAAGAGGTAGAGTAAACTTACAACTTCAATAAAAGATACACATGGATACATGGTGATTCAATATTTCGGTTTATTTTAAAACCATTGTCTTGACAATGGTTTTAAAATAAACCGAAATAGATCTCAATACATCGACAAACAAAATATGGGGTGCGTTTTGGGGATCTGATTTTAATTAGATTAATGCTGTTTTATAGAAAATTGAAAGGCCAGTGGGCGTGGCCAAGTGTCTTTGATGTTATAGGTGCAGATGCAGCATCCTTCTGACTTAACCATAGCGTAGGACGTCCATAAAATGTACGTCCAGCCCCCTATAGTTTACTAGATTTCAAAACACTTCAGCATAATGTAAGTAGTGAAATATGTGGACGGCTTGACTCACATTAGCATTCTAGTTTTAGGAATTGTCACATGCATGACTGTTCGTCAATAAAACCGTTATGATTATTTTGGTGTCCGACGTACAGAATACATGTGGCCAATCTTATCTGGCATTTTTCTATCGGCCAAGAAGAACAGAACTTTGTTTAATCCTTAGTAATAAAAGCTAACAGCATTACATTTAAAATTATTACAAATTTTTTAATTATATCGTTATTCTTTGTAAAAAAAAACCCAACCAGGCCTGTTCTTTAAACTGTGGTCAGTCGGTTGATGTGTTCACGGAATTGCCATAGAGATCAATTCATTGTTAACAATATATTAATGTATATTATTTTGATATTTCGATATCCCTATACGATAACAATAATCTACAGAAAGAAAATCCATACATGACTCATGATCCGTGTGATAGTTATGAACCTTGGAGTAGAAAAGCTGCTTCCCTATAATATCCACCCAGATTCCGGCCTACCGATAAACAAGCTGATGACAAACGCGCCAAAATCTGGTTAAGCTTTCATAGGCCTACATGTTGAACATGTTGAAATTTTAGCTAAGATATGTACCTCGAAACAACTTAAATTGATACATAGTCCCGTATTTTTTTATTATCTAATGGCAAAGAAAAGTTAGTTCCATTATGCTGACTTATGATGATGATAAAACGTAAATGTCGAAAGGTCGAGGAAACATGAAGTTCGCTGTGTTCGGAATTACATTAGGCCTATACCTCTAGGAGTTTAATGATGGTAAATTTAAAGTTTGAAGACGACCAGGTCAAATTGACGAACTTGTATGCAAGTTACAATCGTCATAAGATGTATTTGCGTAATTAATAACATTACAACAACGGCAGCCACATTTGCATTCCAAAACATTATCATGTTGGTAGCATAGACACGTGAAAATAGTAAAGCTCACGAATCACGATATATAGCAGCCATAATGGCGTGTGTAATCTGTTGCCACGTTGTGAGTATTAGGTTATCTTTCGAGTTCAAGTTTGTCGAGTTCACATACAGTTGCATATACTGTATAGAATAACGCAATGATGGACAAATGTTGTTTTATGGAATTTTATTAAATGCCATCCCAGGCGTTCTGTTAAAGCTATATTCCAAGATTGAAGAGAATCCCCACATATACTAGTATGTTCATGTTATCGTGTCCACAGCACGTACACTCGCGAATTTTGTAAAATTACACAATAATGATAAGAGTCTTGCGAATTTTTTTAAAAGGCAATCCCATAATTCGCCTCAGCAGGAGAAAGTTATACATTCCAAGTTTAAAATTAATTGGTTAATTTGCTTTCAGTTTAACGTATTCCCAACACGTACTGTTCGTTATGCATGTTGTAAAATTACGCAATAATGGCTCTATTGTTTCGAGATATTCGAAACCTTGGTCGATTTTCAGAACACCCGTTGTATTTGGTCTCTTATGCAGAAGAATATTAAAATCTACCATGTGTATGTATATATTTTTGGAAAGATTGAATACTCAGGATTACATATATGTGTTATATGTGAATGTGGTGAAAATCCCAATATTATTTTATTAAAATATTTCAAAATGAGTAAACGTCACCAGAAAAAAAAATAGACTGCATGTTTCATGGTTTATTTCTCAAAGAGCAATAACGATAAAAATCAATAAATAAATTAGTTGACCGAGTAGAATAGTCCTTGAACAAGTAAACGGGGCCTCAATTTACAACAAAAAAAAGTTGATTATAACGATTCCAGTGGAATTTTTGTTTATCCCACCTCGGAAAGTCTTATTAAAATGTTGAAAAACTTCTACAAAATGAAGATTGTGCTCTTTACAATCGTACAAATTTGAAGTTTCTAACATGAATAGTTTTCTAGAATTACGCATTGGAAAATGTAGAGTCTGCTTAAAACTGAAGTGCCAGAAATAGGCAATTAAAGTTTTGCGACTTGAATA